>BSBK01010491.1:0-10000 GCA_027943335.1 Chamaecyparis obtusa | reverse complement strand
ATCTTCTATAAAGATCTCTTTTGTTACATCGATGATCTCTTCTTTCTTCCTTCCAACAAAGGTTGACAAAGCAATAAACTACCATATAATGCCACCATTTTTTTTGTAGGTGAAACAATTGTTGAAATGCTGATCTCTTAAAGATTTCTCAATTGCCCCTCCTAGTTGAGTCTAGTAGAGGATTCAACAATTGATTCACCTTTCTGGAAAGATGGGTCCCTCTAAAAGCCATGGCCCTATCACTCTTGTGTAAAAGGTGAGGAGTTTAGTTTCCATGACTTGTTCCTGATTGAGTTTGCCAATAATTCATTTATATAAGCATTTCCAACCGATCTTTAAAACCTTCATTTTCCATGATGGGTATTATTGCAAAAAAGTCTTATCATTACCATCTCAGACTATTTCTTGGTTTATGGTGGTAATAATAAGGCCCAAAGATATTGATAAATGATTGCAACTAATCATTTCTTCATTCTGCTACAGAGTTTTAAATAAAGATCAAGTTGTTATAATGACCCTAATAGAGGAGGGGTAATTTAACACAAATAAGGGCACTGATTATTATGTTGTCTTTAATTTCTAGTATTGTTCTTACCTCAGTTCAAAGAATTACAATGCCTATGCTGTCTAATCTACTAATTATTCTAAATGCTATTATAATTATTTGGACAGATAATTATGAATAAGTTGTTTATTCATTTTTGGAAAATTATGACTATTAATTTTTAACAATATATTATCAATCTTTGTCTAGCAAGATCTGGTATAAGATTATAGGTTAAAAAGTTAAAGAGTTATTTGATATTAAGGCTATGGAGATTGTATATCTGAATATACTTGTTAAAGTTGATGTATAATAGAATCTTAACTTTATGATCACTACTCATTAATAAACCTAACCTTTGGAGTTTAGATTAGATATACTGGTCCATTATTATAATTCCATTTGCACCTTGATTTGCTAACATATCTACTTTTGTATTGCCTTCCCTGTATGAGTGTTTGATTTCAAATTTGGGTATACTCTCCAATATTTGATTAATTTCTTCAATTTTTGAGTTTAGGGTCCAATTAGGTGTTTTTTTAGTTCAAATGGTGTTAATGATAATTTGTGAATCTCCTTCTATGATAGCTTTTGAGATGTTGAGATTCTTGCATATTTTTAGACCTTCTAGTGCAGCTTTACATCCTGCCATGTTGTTTGTGGTTGGGTTGATGGGCCTAGAGAATTTGGTGACAACCTCTGCCTTCCAATTTCTGATTAGCCCCCCCAATACTTGCTACATCAAAGTTATGTTTGTACCACCCCTCCTTTGGAGGAGTCCATTTGCATGAGGCTCTATCTGCTTTTGTTTTGGTTCCCCCTTCTCCATATAAGGGTGGAATGTCTAGATTTGGCCATTTAGTTCTGATTTTGTTATCCCAACTTTTAAAGGACTCTTCATAGATAAGAAGGTCTCTAAGTTTGTTGTTAATAATTTCCACAATAGATGATTCTATTTTATTGGTGATTGATTTCCACGCTATTTTTTGACCGGTGAAGATCCTTCTATTTCGTTCTTTCCAGATTTTCCAAACTAATATTGATGGAGAGATAGTACATATATCTTTATATAAGTTGTCTTTATAAAGGATTGGCCATGCTTAAGGGAACTTAATAGATTAGATTAGAGAGCGGATTTCCACACTAGACAATGGTGTAAAATATTCCAACAATTTTGACTAAATGTGTAATTAAGAATAATGTGATTAACATCCTTTGATTGATTCTCACGCAAGGGACATCTAGATGGCCCTTCGAAACCCAATTTATTGAGTCTATCTGCTGTTAGAATTTTATTCTGCATAGAAACCCATAAAAACATGTCGGCTTTAGGAAGGACAAGACTTATTCCAACAAAGGTTTAGAGGGTATATCTATATTATCCATGTTCCTGATCCAAAATAATAGCTTTATAACCCTCCTTAACAGAGTAATTACCATTGTTTGAGCCAGCCCAAATTAATATGTCTGATATGGTTTTGTGAGATATCTCTCTATCCTTTAAAATGGCCAAAATTTTCTGTTTCTCATGGCATACTGAGTCCAGGCTCTCTAAATTTCTCCATTTTGTTTATTCTTTCTTGCTTAAGTAATCTTTAAGATAAATGCCTATAGATTTTTTACAATCTTCCATAAACTCCCGAGAGAAGCCCATTTTATTTAGGGGAGGGAGGTGTACCCATGAATCATCCCAGAAAAGTGCCTAGTCACCTATAACTACATCCCATGATAGATATGTACTAATAATCCCTCTACATTCCTTAATAAAGTTCCAGATCCGAGAACCTTTTACATGAGAGTGGGACCTGAAGATATTGATAGGGTATGCATCGGGGATATATTTATGTAATAATATTGAGGCCCATTTACTATTAGATTCCTTATAAAGTCTCCAAATAAGTTTAGCTCCTAATGCTTGGTTCTACCATTGAAGATTTTTAATACCAAGGCCCCCCTTGGTAATTGGTTTACACAAGGTATCCCATTTGATAAGGGCTAGTTTTTTGTCTTCTACTGGGCCTTGGTAGTAAAAATCTCTAAACATTTTATCTTAACTCTTTTTAATATTAGTCGAGAGAGGGAGAACTGACATATGGTATGTGGGAATGGCTAAAAGAACTGATTTAATCATTGTCGACCTACCTGCTTTTGTGAGCCATCTTCCTTTCCACGAACTCTTTTTGTTTTGTACTTTAGTGAGCACTTGTTGCCAAAGCTTGGAGGATAAAAGACCTTTTTCCAAGTCGATGCCCAGATATTTGCAAGGGAATTTGCCAACTTTGTACCCCATCATGTTACAAATTTCCATTTCTATTTTCGGAGTGGTGTTAATAAAAGAAACTTTCTGACTTAGTGGGGTTGATTCATTGGCCTAAGGCTTTCATGTACAGATTTAGGATGTCTTTAAATGATTTAGCTTCTTGACAGTTAGCGGAGCCTAGTAAAATCGTATCATCCGCAAACTATTGGTGAGTAATATTTGGTACATTTTATGATGCCTTTAAACCTATGATTTTACCTTCCATTTGTTTCTTTTTTATCGATCTTCCTAGTGCTTCTTCCATAATAACATAGAGGAAAGGGGATAGAGGGCCTCCTTGCCTAATGCCTCTAGAAATACTGAAGAAACCTTCTGAGGTGCCATTGATAAGAATTGAGATTTTAGGGGTGGATATACAGTTGAAAATTAGATTGATCCATTGTTTAGAGAAGCCAAAGGCTTCCATACATTTACAAAAGAATCTCCAATCTACTTTGTCGTATGCTTTTTGGATGTCTATTTTTAATAAGCATACTTGGGTCCTTCATTAAATAAGCAGTGTGAACTACTTCTTGGGCTATAATTATCCCATCTAGGATCAATCTATTTACAAAAAAAACCCATCTATTCTTCTGAGATTATATTGGGGAGGAGCATTTTAAGTTTATTCGCTAAGCATTTTGAAAGAATATTGTAAATGGTGTTGCAGAGAGATATAGGTCTGAAATCCCCTGCATCTGTACACTCATTTTTCTTAGGAATTAATGTGAAAAAGGTATTATTAATTTCATTTAATAATGAGCCCAAGTTTCTAGTTGCTTCTACTACTTCCCACACCTTCCTCTCCCACAAAATGCCAACATTTTTGAAAAAATCCTTATTGAAACCCATCTGGGCCCGGGGCTTTATCTGGATGAAGTTGGAAATCCACTAATTTGACTTCCTCTATGGATAATTTATTATTAATCATCTTATTGGTCAGCATCTGAGATCAACTTTGGGATAGCTTTTAGCATTTCATTTTGCGCTTTGAGGTCTATCGCTTCTATTTTATTGAGAAGGGATTGATAGAATTGCGTAAGTACAGTTGATATTTGGTTAGGGTCTTCAGTGATATGGCCCTCATTATTCTTAATTTTAGATATTCTATTAATACTTCTTTTAAATTAGTGGTATTATGGAAGAATTTTGTATTGTTGTCTCCTTCCTTAAGCCATGATTCCCTCGATTTCTATTTCCAGAAAATCTCTTCTTTAAGAAGAATTGCATTGTATTTAGCCATTAGCTCTTTTTCTTTGTTGGTAGCTATGTTCATTCATACCTTGCTCTATTACTATATTATTAAGGTCAGCTAGATCTTGTTCTATTTGAACTTTTTCTTCAAAGATGTTATTAAATTTACTCTTATTCCATTCTAATGCTTTATTTTTAATTATTTTCAATTTTGTTGTTAAGCTATACATTTTGGAGCCTTTTATTGAAATTTTCTTCCACCATTCCTCTAATAGGTTAATGAATTTCGAGTTTTGAAACCACATAAACTCAAAATTTGAATGGGTTTGTAGATGGTTTGGAGCTTTCTGTTATAGAAAGCCTAATAGGGGAAATGGTTAAATCTGCCTCTGGGAGGATTTTTGCATTATATAACTGATTAAAGTTGTTAGAATTTGTCCTAATAAAAAATCTATCCAATTTCTCAGCAATATGACTGAAACCAACTTTTCTATTATTCCATGTATATATGCCATTGATTGTATTGATACTAATTAGATGGTTGTCTATAACCCATTTGCTAAAATATTTTTGTGCTTGCAATATATATTGTGATCCTTCGTATTTTTCTTCAGATCTGGGATGGCATTAAAGTCTCCTCCAATAATGTCAGGATCTCCTAAGCTGTCTGTTAAAAAGAAATGGATCTCCTGCCATATTTTCCTTTTTTCTTCGTTAGGAATAGGCCCATATACATTAATTAAATTAAATTTCAAATTGGATTTTAGACTTTTAATTTCTAGGCCATCCAATTATTGTTTTTAGATGTAAGTCGGGCTAAATTTTTTTGAGGGTCCCACAATTACTGCTAACCCACCGAAGGGACCTTTTGATGTTACAAACTCTGACTTCCTAGTCCTAATTTATTACTAAACTTAGTGCTTTCCTCTTTGCTAAGTTTAGGTTCCTGTATTATAATAATTTCTGATTCAAAGTTTTTTAAATATCTTTTTATTAATCTCTATTTGTTAGGGGCATTTAATCCCCTAACAATTCCAAGTTGTAACTTTCATTTCTCCTGGGGAAGGTACTTCGCCTTCCCTGTGTACAGAATATTCAGCGATCTTCTTTTGGTTTCCTGCATTGCCAGCTATAGATCTTAGTTCATAGCTGATTTCCCGCCTCTCCTTTTTTTAATTCTGTTTACGTTAGGAGTGCTTAAGCCACCTCTATTTATTTCTATGCCCAATTTTCTATCCACATTATTTATCCCAAAGAGGCCTTCAATATCATCCTTAACCTATGCTAAATTTTTAGTATAATTAATGATAGTTTTGTCCTGCTGTTCTGAGCTCTTTTGATCAAACTCTATTTGAGCTTGGGAGGTCTTCCTTGTCTATAATCTCCTTTCCATACATTTAAATTATATTTTCTATATTACTTAATAAGTCCAAGTTCAGAGTTTCTATCTCTATGGGGATTGAGGTTATTGGTTCCTCCCCCTCTTTATGGGAATTTATAACATTCTCATTATTCAGATCAAAGACCTTTTTGCTGAAATTTTCTTTTTCTTTATTTTCAGTTTGTGTTAAATATATGTAATCTTCTTTTGGATTAAGGTTGGCTTTTTCTTGTTCTCTATTGTTTATATTTGATGCTCCTAAGATTTTATTTGAATTACCAGGAAGAGCTTTATCGATGACTTCCATTTCTAAGAGGGCTAATTGTATAGGCTCCATTTAGTTCTAGCTGAGTCATCCTAACATCCTCTTCCTCTTTATCCTCTAAAATAAAATTCTTAATCATTTTGATCAAGATTTCTTTTTGATACTTTAATTCATCTAAATCACATATTTCTGTTGGATACAATTGTCTAAAGGACATTGTTGAATTAGCTATGTGTTGTCTTTGATGTCACACAAATGTCATATCAATTATCATTCTCAGTATCTACCAAGCTCAGTCGGTCAGCTAAGCAGTTCTCAGTGTCTATCAAGCTCAGTCGGTCAGCCAGATAGTTTTTTAGTGTCTATCGAGTTCTCTCGGGTGTCTAAAGGAAACATGATAGGGTAACGGTGTTAACCGAGCCTCCTCGGTTATCGAAGGAAAATTAGTGGTTGCCGAGCTCTCTCGGTCTTTGAAGGATGTTGTAGAATTCACTGTGGTTACTGAGTTCTCTCGGTCACCGAAGGAAATCTTTTCAGGATTAATGTTTACCGAGCAAGGTCGGCCCTTTCAAAGAATTTTGTTATTACAGTTTGTTTATCCAAGCCAACTGTTATAATGATTATTAGTGCTGACATGACAATCTAAATGTTAATGAAATGGAATATATATAGAAGGTCAAGTGGTGAATAAAAGGATATACAGCATGCAGAAATCATTTTGAAGAAAGGTGTGTGTGAATTTTGAAGGATGGTCAGATATCCTTAAGGAGCAGAAAAGATTTATTTGATCAGTAAGGATCTAGTGAAGTAGAACAAAGATCTATATTCAGCAATTCAGTTGCATGTCATTTCATTGTTACTCTCTTACAATTGTAACAGTGATATCAAAATCTCTTAACCGAGTTGGTTTAACAACCATTTTGTAAATCCTCTAACAAGGTGATAGTTCTATTGAATTGTTTCAAGACCTCTTACAAGGCCACTCCTAGCAGGATGATTAAATTCTCTAACAAGGTCACACCTAACAGTGTGTTTTGTAACCTTTTACCGGGTTGGCTTCTAACCGGGCATCACTTTAGAAGAGTGAAAAACAGTAACTAGTTACATTGGTGGTTTTTCCCATATTGGGTTTCCATGGTAAATTTGGTGTCTCTTGTGTTCATGTTATTTTCTTTATTTATGTAAGTCAATCAATGATGAATGCTTAAGAATAGTTTAATTATTACACACTTGAAGGATCAAGTTTTTAGCATTTCTTTGTATATTTACCGAGTGGTACAGTAAATAATTTGTTAAGATATTTAAGGGATCAGTGGTAATATTTTTGTGGTTAACTGATTCACCCCCCCTCTCAGTTACTGCATCTATATTTCCAACAATTTCATCCATGAACATATCCATAAGTTCATCTGTTAAAGATTCCCCTAAATAATCTATGATTATTTTAACTTCCTCTTTGCATTTTTCTTCAGGATCTGCTAATACTGTTGGATTTAACCAATCAGATTTCTCAGTCTGATTTATTTGTTGGTCAATCTCACATACATCCAAGGATTGTAATGGATTTGTCTCCCACATCAATTTTATCTTTATACTGTAGAAAAATCTCATTCTTTTTGTCTAAATCTATTTGATCTATCTTATTTCCCATATTACAACTATCAAGTGAGTTATAAATTTTATTATCTTTTGTAATTTTACTTGTCGGGATTGAATCCTCAAAATTTTTGATATGTGATGTTTCTAAATTTCCTTTTGGTGGATGGAATTCTAAGTACATATGGTTGTTGCAAATTGTTTTTGGATTGTTATATTCATCAGGAGAAGGAAAGGAAACAACTAGATTTTCCTTCTCTAAGTTCATTAGAAAAAAGCCTCCTCTATCCTTATGGAAGTTTACCATTACACCTTATGTCTGTGCAAGGGGGGAATCTATGTAGTTTGTTGAGCACTAGCAGCAAACCTATTTTTCTATATCAGAGACTTTGATGTACTCTTCCAAAATCATTGGATTAATAATTATAGAGTTCGAATTGAAGCATAGTTGTATAGGGGGGATAAACTTTTCATGATAGTTCAATTTAACTACAATGATTATTTCTGCTAGATTGTGTTGGTTTTTAATAATTCTTATGAATTCTCCACACCCGTTCCCTATGTTTTTAACAATCTCAAAGTGGTTTAATTCCATCTTTAAGTTCCTAAGTAAGATTGCTTTTTCTATCATGAAGTCTGCTACATTAATTGGGTTGAAAAGAGGAAACCAATTAAAGACGAAAAAGGAAATTTGTCTATACTTTAGATAACCTTCTTCCATAATCTTATTTTTAAGGTTACTACATTTACAATCTATAAAAATGAAATTATCAGTAAGGATAGTTTTACTTACCTTGGAGGGGAGTTGAAATAGCAGTCCCTCTACTATGTCAAAAATGGAAGCCCTACTCTCGTCCACTTACAAATAACACCTGTATCTGCATAGGAACTATGTCTTTGCAAATACAGTTGTTATCCAGTGAAATCCTATAATGCCTTTGCTCATAAACTCCACAGACTATGGATGATTCTTTATTAACACCACCCCCTATGAGGCGGAGAATAGATTTTCTCAGAGTGACTTAACATAGATGTATTAAAAACTTCTATTGAGCTTACCTGAATTTTGGTAAGACTTATGCAAAATTTTATTATTTCTCCTTCTATGTGGAGGAGTATAGGCCTTAGGTGCCTTGTGTATAGAATCATATGCAAAATGTGATACAGAGCTTGCTACTGATGCTTTATTCACAAACTTGGCTTTTCTCGTATGAGGACCTAGGGTTTTGTCAAGGAAAAGGGGGAAAAAAAACACCACATCTATTTCTGCTTGCTCATAATCCAGATGTGACTTCTCCCTAGCTGGTACTTTTCCTTCAAAAACCCTATTCCTCTGATATGGGGATGAATAAAATCTCTTATTTTGAGGAGTTTTCTCTTTTTTCAGTATATCAAAGGAATTTTTTAGCACAATTTCCTTGAAACTATATTTAGCTGGGTAAGATCTTACCACATTTCTTCTCTTTACCATTTGCCACTTATCTTTGTTTGCATTCCCATCCCTAAGAGGCACCTGAGCCACCATAAATATTCCTCCCCCCTTTGTAGACAGAGGTTCATAGTGGCTTTCCACTAGAATTTTACTAGATATCAGGGCTTTGGTGGTCCCAGGGAGTATAATCTTTCTGGATGCATACTTAGTTTTTGTGAAAATATCCATCTAACGGTCTAGGGTTTTCATTGTAAAGATTCTCAGGATTGAGATACCATTTTCTTTTACAAAACCCTTGGAGGCCATAGCCAGATTCCATGGCCAACCAAGGTCTCTATAATGGAGCCTGAAACCCTATCTATTGATGCTACATTCTACTAAAATTCCTATATACTCTTTTCCTTTTGCTTTGCACTAAAATCTTTTAGATGTTCATATGGTGGGTGCTGGGATCGCATATTTGACTTTCTACAATCCACCTTCTTGTGGCCATATAAAAAACAATTGAAGCAATATCCCAAGAAATTCCTATCACTACCATTAACCAGGGAAACCACCTTGTGTGATTCAATAGTGGTGGACGAATTTCCATGTTCAAAGACAAAGGCCTTTGCTGCTGCAAGCTTATGATGCAGAAACCCTAGATTAATTTGCCTCTTTTGATATGCTATTTTTTGCTATAATCGAAACTTCCTCATTTTCATTTATTTGATATGCATTCAACACCATTGTCTAAATTATCTTTTTTGCCTTTCTATGTACTTTAAAGTTGAATTATATTAATTTATCTATTAAATTGTGAAAAGAAACAGGCAAAGTACTGTTCAAACTATTAAATACTGACGGATAGACATTTTAAACATAGGAACATGTAAACACTAAGATAAACAAAAGAGCACCATACATACTTAGTTATCTTCCTTAGAAAGGCTTACGAAACATGTACTGAGTGGACAACTCAACAGCGAAATAGAAATGACATGATGCAACACATAATTAGAGTTTTATTTACGTTGGACTTGACCGCTCAGTACCTGAAACCAGCTCCTCTACCAATTATTGGTGCCCCCACTTTGGTTCCCATTATTCTGTTGTTTGTTTCCCATTGCCTTTGTTGGACTGAATGTTCTGATTGCCTAGTGCATTATACTTATTCATCTTCTTGTTGGTATTTGCATTGATCTTCTGATTTTCTCCATTGTAAATATTGTAACCATTGCCCTTATATATGGTTATAGAGTGTGTATTTAGTGGAAAGCTCACTTCTCACTACAAGGGCATCAAAATCA
>BSBK01010490.1:0-218695 GCA_027943335.1 Chamaecyparis obtusa | reverse complement strand
TATATATATATATATATATATATATATATATATATATATATATTCAATCTAGACAGAAAATCCTAAAAGACTCTAATTTACTTCATCTTATGATTTCAAACAGTTTAACAACATTATGCATCTAAATCTCAAAGTCTTTTTCAAAATGTAGAGTTAATTGTCTATTCAAGCAAAAAGAATAACCCACTATTGTGGGTTCACCCTATAAGATTGTTTTTGGAGTCATTTTAAAACCCAATGTGAAGGTTAGGGGAGCCTTTCAAAACCTTTTGATCCTCATCATGCTCTTGGTTGTTTTTGAGGTTTAGTTTAATTAATTAAATTGCTTGAATTTAATTAAATTTTAATTTGATCATCAGTTGTTGCATTTATCTAATTAAATTCAACCAATTTAATTAATATTTAACCTAAACAATTGAAGTTTTAAAGAAAAAATTGCATTAACTACTTTTTCTCCAAACAACTTTCTTTGATTATCCCAAATGTCTACAAAAATTTATCTAAATTTATGTGATGAAGTACGAAATCGACAAGAGAATGACCAATAATAGCCTTCAGTTTATAATCCCTACTTTTCCAATCCAAAAATTTGTTTTCATATGCACCTATGGTTTTATTTTTTCTTACTATTTCCCATAATTTTTGTTTTCATTAGTTGTATTTGAATCTTAATCCTACATGTATATTAAAGTTAAAACCAAAATATTTATCTAAATGAAATGTCATCGCAAATAATACAATCCTAATCAACAATCTTTAATGCAAGTATGCTCACCTTTTTTTAGAATAACATTCAATACTTTGATAGTGCATATAACATAGATAATGCTAAAATGTTAATACAATGTTTGATCACATATATATTACCTACTACAAATAGCATCATCAAACCCAACCGCAATAATGTTATTTCATCATTCATCTTAAAAACCTTCAAGTATTTTTTAGCACATTATATATCTTTTATACACTTGCACAAGATATATCTAGGGCCTACACCTTAATTTTGTACTAGTTTAAAATATTATAATCTACAAATCAATTTTTCAAGGAAAACCTAACTCCTAACCAAAACCATTTACCATAATAGAAAGTAACTAGAAATGGTGCTCTAATAAGTTGTCTTTACATATTGTCTTCCATACACAGTAGACAAGACATATATTAGAAGATTTGATTTCACTAATGTTTCATTGAAAATTACATCTTAGCATATGGGTGTATGAATCTACATATATTATGTTTCCTCCCTTTCATTCCTTCAATGTTGAAGCCTACTAGTTCTCATTCCATCAAGGTTGTTAGGAAGATGCCTCTATGTTTCTATGTGCCACTATATAGTGCAATTGTTCATGGGATGAGAATAGATAAAATCCCCGTGACAATTCTCTATGGAGCACTATCATCTAATCTCCACAAAATATACTGTATGGAGTGAGTTTCACCCATTTCTACACCATGCCAATGTAGAATCAATTTCTTTCTTCAACAACTTTGACATGAAACAATAGAACCTCCCATTCTTCTCACATACATCTTTCCCTTGCTAATTCCACATACTTGACCTACGTTTTCTAATTCCAATGCAATGCTTATAAACTGCTAAAATAACTACACACACTCTGATAGTACATGTGATTGGTGAATGCATTGATTATTTATTGATCATTGATTACAATATTATATAGCACAAAAAATTGTTATCCAATAATTGTTAACAATTATGACTTCAAATCTATTTTCATTTCATGATGCCTATAATCAAACATTTGAAAGATGAAATTAGTTCAACTTAAAAGGATTTTCAGCTATATGTGTTACATAATTTAAGATAGAATCCAACTTGATCATAAGGCCACAAAGGTAAATCTAACACTCTGAAAATTTTGATGCTCGCATGAGACATAAATACAAAGGATGAGAAATTATAAAAAATAATTGTATATTTGTAGTCCTAACACACATTTACAATCATGTCCTTGTTGATGAAAAGCATGTGCTAGTACCCATTCATTTCTTTTTTTAGTCTACTAATTTTATTTTAAACAAATCCAAGTTAAATAACATCTCCAGTTAATTTAGAACCCATTAATTAATATCACCACCTTTCACCAAATTTAGAGTTTTTCTTAGAACATATAAAACTCATTATCATAGAATATGGGAGAAATATAAAGGAGTATTAAAAATGTTAAGAAAAAAAGGATACATAGAATATCTCATCAAAATAGAGGAGTTTTAAATTTGGGTTGTGTATTGGGAAGGGGTGACAAGAGTAGAGTTTAGGGAAAAAAAAATTTTAAATAGGGGGATTTTTTAGTATTCCATGAATACACTTGCTATGAAACTTCACTAAGAGAAGCCCTTGTGGCTTCTTCTTAATCCATATCAACTGATAAGAAAGAACAATGTATTTGATGTTGCTCAATTTTAATTAGTTGAGAAATTCTATCAATAATCATAAGAAAATATATATGTTGCATTAGGATATTGTAGGAATGAAATAGAAAATAGAGTATTACAATTATCATTTGCACCATTTTCCTGACCTAAAAAATAACATATGTCAACTACATTGCACCATGGGAAAACACTTTTACAAACTAAAAGGAAATTCAATGCTTACACTTTCAATATTCCTATCTATTGTTGTGAAGTGTAAAAAGGTGGTATTGTGGAAATTTATCTAATTGCTAATGATAACATATGTACAAATTATGGCAATAGTCTTAGGTATGACAAGAACCTATCTGATTCATCCCCTTCCTAGATTATGCATGCAACATAACATGAATTTGAAAGAGAGAGCTAAGATAATATGATTTTTATCTTATATGGTCAAATAACTAGCATGATAAAGTAGCAAGGATTTTTGGTACATATATAAATCTAGAGGTTGATAGTAATAGAAAAGGAACATTACTACTAATGTTTATTCTCTTTTATAGGGAAGGGTGTGGGAATTTTAGGTGTTTTGACTACTTTTTAGAAGTCTTCAATTTATGGTTATGGAGATTTAAAAGAAGTACCAATTTTTCATGAAAGGATTATTACTAAAATATGCACATTTGAAAGGTCTTTTAAAAATACTTCATTGTATATTCCTTATATTTATATTTAATTTGTATGTCTTTTATATATTAATAGAATAATAAAAAAATAATATTATTTAATAAATACACACATGCACACACATAACCTTGTGTGTGTGTGTGTGTGTAAACATATGTGCATGTACATGAATAAATATATATATATATATATATATATATATATATATATATATATATATATATATATATATATATATATATATAAAGTAGTTTGATGCATTTGATAATTAAAGTTATTGTTATTTTTAATTTTTAGGTTGTATATAATTTAGTAGTCAAATTATAAAAATGAATATTTTACTAGATATTTTTGGTTTTGAACAATGCTATGACTATCCCATGGGTTGCATAACTATAAGATCAAATATGAGAAGAAAATATATTTTTACGTTACATCATTTTGGAGAACTTTTAAATATTAATTAGATATTCAATATTTTTCTCCTCATTATGTCATTTAAGATTTTGTAAATTAGTATATCTAAAATTTCAAATTATTTTATTCAAATATTTATTTAGCTTGAACTATTTTTTTTTATAATTATTCTATTTATTAAAGAGGACCCACAAGAGAAATTTTACTTAATAAATGTAAAGATGTCAATTGGTAAGAAAGCAAAAGAAAATTAACTATTTCATATGTAGACTTGAAGGTTATAGTTTTCACTCAACCTCATGATCAATATTTTATTTAGATTCAACTTCTGTATATTAGGAATTCAAGAACAATAATTAATTAAGCACGTAGGTTCCAATAATAATTTATAAAATTTAATTATGCATAATTTCATTCAAATTCATTCCTTAAACCATCTCTAATGAAATATTAATGGTAGAAATAAAAATAAAGTAGACATCTATATTAAAATGGAATTAGAATAACACAAATAAAAAAAGAGTGACAACAAATTTATATTCTATGAAACAACATCAACTATTCTTCGTTCAACAACATAAGTAATTGTAGGATTTCTTTATTTACTCATACTTATTTAAATATTGCTACTACACTATATTAACTAGATATAAAAAATAATATGTAGAATATTGCCAATCTATCTGAGCCTATTGTAACATGCTCACCCAGTGATGATTAGACTGATAAGGTTATGGTGGGTGGCGTGCACCCTCTACAGTGGGGATCTGGGTTATACCTTCTGCAGTCTCTGCAACTTCTTAATGTACCATGCCCATCTTCTATAGTAACATGATCACCTTTTGTATTATCATACCCACCTTCTATAGTAACATGCCCCATCAATGCTTTCAATGAAGACATTGTAGTTTTGGGTGGTCTGGAGCAATGGGGATATGGATTATACCTTCAACAGTCTCTGCAACTTCTTAACACATGCCCACCTTCTTCACTCGCCATTGCACTACTACATTTGACCTCTTTTTTCTACAAAATTTTTTGACAATCAAATAAAAAGGTTTAGGTTGGTTGGATTATAGAAGGAAAAATTCCTCTCTTTTTTTAATCCATGCCTGTGTTAGTCAAAATTTTGACCAATACAATGTAGGTCAAAATTTTGACCAACACGAGCATAACTTTAAAAAGAAAAAAGATTTTATATCTCATTTCATAGTTTGGTTTTAATTTGGAGCGCGCGAAGGAGCTGGAGCCTGGGATTGTTTGAACTATTATTTGGTGGGAGTAAAAGGAGGACCGCCTACCTGCGAGGGTTTCCACTGTGATTTGGTGTAAAAGGAGGACCGCCTGTAAGGATTTTCTTACTCTGCATTTGTCTGGCATTGTTTTACTAGTTACCTACTTAGGCCTTGTGAGCAATGTGCTAGGGCATCATGTATTTGGTATTTGATGGCACATTTTTTATCATTGTTTATATACATTTGATTCAAAGATGAACTTGCAAAACCCTAAATTTTTTAACTACCGCATCATGTTACACTGTAAATGTACTAGTGTTAGGTTTATGATTGTAAGTTTGGAAGAGGAAATATTGCAAACAAGATTGAGAAAACTGTGTTTTTAACATTTTTTTTACTAGTATTTATTTTTTGCCGACTTCATGTGGATTGGAATGTCAAATCTAACTCCATAGGAAGTTTACCTAGAGTCATAGCTTTCAATTACAACCGGTCTGAGATCATTTGGTGGAGAAATAAGAAATTAATCATGTGACAGTCATCTATAGACCATTTTTGACATAAAAATAGGGTAGCTGGCTTTCTACAGTCAGCTTTCTATGGACTCTTTTAGACCAGGTGTGACTGTCTACACACTATGGTTTCAGAAGTGCTTAAAAAGGCCCTAAATAACAAAGCAACCATACACTCCTTGCACTCCCAAGACTCAAAACCTTCATTAATCTTTAATAATGTCAAAAAATGAATAAAGCTCAAAGGAATAGGGCTCAGTCCACCAAGAACCCCAAAATCCCCGAATTTAGCACTTCTAAACCCTTAATCCAAGGGTTTCTTAAATCTCCTATCTCTAATCACTTCTAGATCCAATAGGTAGTTGTTTCACCATTAGATGATCATTATAAGATTATCCAAATAATAATCTCTATTCCTCCTTCAGACCAAATGGCTACTTCTGTAGCATACCAAGAAAATTCATTAAGTTTCCTCTATAAATTATGGTGATCACCCAAACATTCTTCCTTCTCATTACATTAATGGATTAGGGAACTACAGTACATGTTAATATTCAGTCATTCCATGTATTACAATGGTCAGAGGTCATGGAATGACCATATTCAATTGAAAACTCACAAAACTATCAAAGGAATGGCTGAAACTACTCTGCCACTTAGAATTAATTGAGTAAAAATACAAATACAGACTTCACAAATTCATAGATGTGGTCTAGGATCAATATCTAACTATTCCAAATGCATTGAAATGTAAGACAATGACAAAATGAATCCAAAATCACTCTAAGAACTCAAGGAAATTTCATTTGAAAGAATTTTATTTATCAAAAACTCAGTATAAATATATAACCATACTACACCAATCCATCTCTATTCATACCATTCATGAAAGAAGAAATAAATCAATAAGGATTCTGACTGTACCCTCACGGGCAGTGACAGGGTCTATTGTAGAATAATTTACATTTCATTAAAAACCCAAGTATGTTATATTATTTCTTTGGCATTTATTAATTCTTTTATCTTCCCTTACTCCCCTGTGTCTCAAACATACACATCCATGCTCTAATAAGCCTCTCCAACTGGTTTACAACCTCCATTTAACCGATAACAGTTAGTTAATAATTGTTTGGCTTAGTTTGAAATACACAAATACAGACCTCAAAAATGCATAGATGTGGTCTAGGATCAATATCTAACTATTCCAAATGCATTAAAATGTAAGACAATGACAAAATGAATCCAAAACCACTCTAAGAACTCAAGGAAATTGCATTTCAAAGAAGTTTATTTATCAAAAACTAAGTATAGTCCATACACCAGGCCTCTTCTACCATACAATGAAACTTTGGCATATTTGATGGACTCCTATAAACTACCCCAACCAATCCCAATCAGTTGGATGGATTAGTTTGCACTAAAACATAACAAAATCCAATTCCCTCCATTTTCTAATAACTGTTGCATTTCAAATTTTTGAATTTGCAACATTATAATTATGGAGTTTTTGAAACTTTTAAAGATAATGAAGCCTTAAGACATTGAAATGTCACTCAAATGAACTTATTAAGCATTATTAAAATCAAATCTAAACTATTATAAACTTGTAACACCAAATACCATCCTAGGCTCTTATTTTTGTCGTATGGCCTATTAGGCCTTTTAAGACTTATTACATATTTTCCATTTGCATTGCATGGAATGACCTTATAGGCCATTATAGGTGCCAATGCATTCCAATTGATGTCTTTAGATGTCATTAGGTGCATGGTTGTCATTATGGACTCCTGGTAGTGTTTGGATGTTCTAGGTGCCCCTGCACTATGTTCACCACCTTTGAAAGGATTCTTGTCCAAAGAATTAGTCCTGGCATTGGATATCTGAGTCTGAACCAAAAATTTTGAAAAAACATCAGCCAACTCAAGATATGAAAACATGTCTAAATTCATTTAAAAAATTCATATTACATCTCATTAAGTAATGTTGAATTCAGATTGGGCAATAAAAGTGAAATATATTACGCCTTCGAAACATGCACAAAACTATTCAAAACTCCAATGAAATATAACACCATATCCTAGCAATCATTTGAATCCATATCAACCATAAAAATAAATGTTTGTCAACAATATAGTCAGACTCTACCCTCACAGGCAGTGATTGGCAGATTTCAAATGAATTTACATTTTCATTGCTTGAACATAGTTAACATTCACTCTTATGATCTGAAATTGATCATTAACTTGGTCCATTCCCAATACTCATTAGCTTAGTTTACATTCACTATTATGGTCTGTATAATCTAGAACAATGGATTTTTTAATTTCTAGTTTCTAGAGTGTATTTATTTTTAATGTTATATAAATTTAATTTAAAAATAAATAATATCAATACAAGTATAAGCATTTTTAAGTGGATTTGTATTCTCAATTCAATTTGTGCAAGAATACATGATGTAATTTACGTACTTATAAATTTTTTACAAACTTTCATATATTAACTTTTGAAGTAGAACTAAAGGAAATGCATTGTTGTTAATTTGTTATTAATAAAAATTTATTGGCAAATCAGAAATTAGTTATTGTTCATGCTATAAAACTAAACTATTTTAACTAAAGTATACATGCGGTTTCTATGAGAAGAGGTTGAACAAACTATAATCTTGAACAAACTAAGTAGAATATGTAAACATTTGCGACACTGTCTCTTTTCTCTATGATTGATTATAAATATCATGGTGTTTTATTGCACTTTCATTAATTGTATCATGGTTGTGCTCTACTATTGTACTTAACCTTTAACATATCTCCAATGATTACAATCACTTGCACATGCTTGTACCTTGTGGTTGTTCCATCTTCTTATTGTGATTGTTTCTGATTTAAGGCATGGTATGTCAATGTCTTCTTATTGTATTTATTCTATTAGGACTTCAAACTAAGTGACATTTCCTTTTTACATGAGCATAGAATTCAAATTTTCCTCTATAGAAGAAATTGTTCATTAATAGTAGATAGATGTGTTTTTCTCTATGATCTCATGATAATGGCCATATTAAATAACTCTATAACATGATGGTTGTTCCTTTTAAGAGAGATGGTTGTTCCATTGTTCTAAAAAATACACTTTGTTGTCCTTTTGACATGATAGCATTATATGTTAGAAACTTTGAGGTTCTGTTACCTTTTGTATGACATGGCTTCACCTCTATGTAGCTAAATCTCACTCTAAAAATGATCTTCTTTTAAGAAAAAATGAAAATCCTCTATGGGTTCATACTTATTGTGACTTCCCATGGTGCACTATCATTGCTTGTACACTATATTTTTCCTACTCTTTTAAATTGTCACTATCTTTGAAAATTAATGCCATATGTTTCTTACATTTGATTCAATTTCCATATTAATTACCCTCTTCAATTGTTTTAGGAACTTTTGCCTTAACCATGTGTGATGCAAACCTAGATATAGATGGGCATTAATGCATTAATGCTCAATTGAATGCCTTAATGCAACTCCCAGAGAAAGGCGATCTGGAAGCTTTAGAGGAAATAATTTGTACTAGGTATGGAATCACCTCCACTACAATGCCAAATTCTAATGTGTTATTATCTTCAATTGCAATTTTCTTTAGCAAAAATATATTGTATATCTTTATAGACTAGACAATGTGACTGCACAACTCCAGAATATATTATCTATATTCTCTAATTACAAACTAAAGTATAATTGAAGTAAAGTCTTCCTTGGATAAAATTACAACCCTTGTCTCCTAATTACAATACTTACCTTTATAGTTAATGTGACTTCCCTAGGGATTTGTTAGAACTAAAATAAATTTGTTATATGATAGTTGGCCAACTATGCCTAGTCAGCCAACTAGGAGACATGTCTTTTGGGAGGTAAAGAATCATATAAATGAAAGATGAAACTCTTCATCCAATGAAAAAAAAATTCAACACAAACATCTATGAATTATATCCAGACAGTAGTGGACTATATATAGGTAGCAATGAATTAGATGTAATTGCTTCAACTTCACATTCTTGATTTACTTCAGCATCAAGAATAATATCCAAAGATTCAGTAGTCTAGCGAGGAGATTTGTGTTACTCCCAAAATAATAATAACTCCCAAAATACTTATCCTTTTGAATATTTCTTGGTCTAGTGAGCATGATTTGTGTGTTTATTTGTAAATGTTGTATATGTGTGTGTGAATTTTTTACTTGTTTGTAGACACAACACTTCAGTAAAACATTACAGGTTAGCAAAAATCAAAATCATGCAAGTAATTGAAAACTAAACTAACCAAGTGATTTACAACATTCTAGTAGATGTGAGTATGTATTCTCAAATTGGACAGAGATCAGTGACCTTGATGACACCTAAATGAATGATTTGAATGCAAAATTTGGATATGAATTAGATGCAAATTAATCTTTTTTTTTTTTTCATTTTTCTATGCAATAATAATGAGAAATCTGATATGAATCTAATCTATATGAAAAACTGATATGCAATACAATTAATCTAACAATGATATGCTAAAACATGAATGATCTCACAAAGTTGTTTGATTCACAAAAGAAGCTCCATTTCTTCAGATACCAATTCGCCAACATAAGTTTGCACAATTATGAGATGATTTGTGAAGAGCCGAGCCTTGATTTTATAGAAATCCAGGGCTTTATGGATGCATGGGAAAATCCATAAATCAATTAGTTGATTTTTGAGTGAACAAGGAATTAAAGATAGTTAACTCACAATAAATCATGCAAAAATAGCTTTTTGATTTAAATTAGAAGTTGAGATCAGATTTCAACTCAAAATAGAGTTGAGTTTATTTTTAAAATGACTTGAATTGATTTTTTGATTTAGTTTTAACTGTTATTTGGATGTGCATAATTAATTATGAATTAATTTAAATAAATAAAGTGATTTATCCTCAACTTAACTGATTTTAAAAATAAAACAATTGATTTATGGGTTAATAAATTATTAAATCAAACTTTTATTCCAAAATAATATCATTAAATATGATAAATTTCTTTAATTAATTAAATAAGAATTTAATCAATTAATGATAGGAATTTTGATTTATTGTCAAATTTAAATAATAATAATTAGGAATAAATATAATTAAATTCAATTCCTCCTTCGATTTAAAACTGGTTACATTCCTCCTTCATCAACTCATAGAGGTAATCAACAAACTCATCATCAATCTATCCCAGGAAGAACTCCTACCATGTCTCAAACAGGGACAAACTTTGGCTCTCATAGAGCTCAATCTCAACATGGTGTAGATCAGGAACCCACACCTGAAGAAATTGCTCGATATCAAAATGATGATAACTTCAAATGAATGATGAAGCATTTCTTGAAAGAAGACAGAGAGGCAAACTTTTTACAATTATCTCATCAAGGAGCTAAACTTCCTCCCAACTTTAATGTTGAAGATATCATTAAACATGAGGAAGAAACTCCACTCACAGCTATGATGAAACAGATGCATGCCATACAAGTCAAACTTAATAACCTTGAGAAAGAAAAGGAACCCAAGGAGTTCTCCATGGAGGCCCTATGTCCTTTTCCATTTGACAAAGACTTGTACATGCCACCATTTCCAAAAAAGTGAAGATGCCTAAGTATGATAAGTATGATGGACACTCTGATCCCCAAGATCATGTCAGAGAATTCTATACACAATCTATGGAGTTCATGCATGAACCAACCTATCTGATGTGTCTCTTTCCTCGATCTCTACGGGGAGCAGCCATTCATTGGTTCTCTAGATTGCCTTCTACTATCAAAACTTTTGAGGAGTTGATCAAATTATTCTATCAGTAATACTCCTATAATATTCAACATCTAGTCACCATGATCAATATCTGTAATCTCAAAACAATATCCAAGTGAACCATTCTTGACATTTCTCAAAAGATGGAGGAAGAAATTCTCTCTATATGCTAGGCCTATTCCAGAAACTAAGAAACCAGAAATCTACATCAATAATCTTATCCTAGAGATCAACTACCCTTTACAAATGCAAGATCATACATCTTTTGATAAGATGGTAGACAATGTGATCAAAATTGAAAAAGTACTTGTGAAAAAAGGAGAAATCACACTTCAAAAGGACAAGTATGAATTTCAAGATCCAGTTCTAAAGATAAGAACAAAAACTAGAACAAGAATAAAGGCATCATCATAGATGGTGTTGTTGACACTATCTATCCCCCATCAAAGGCACCAGCTTTCAATCTAACTATTGGCACCCAAGAAATCAAAGCCTTAGAACAAAAGGTGTCCGAACCATCTCAAAAGAAGCCAAAATACAAATCTCGGTCCTCTGATAATAAAAAAAAGTTCACTCCTCTTGGGGAATCTTTGGAATCAGCTATGAGAACTCTATTGGCTAATAACATCATTTCTTTTCTTGAGATCCGACAGTCTGATCCTGATCCTAAGCCAAAATGGTGGATAGAGAATGAATTCTATGATTTTCATCAAGGTAAAGGCCACAAAAATAATAACTACTTATGCTTGAAACATAGTATTCAAGATCTGATTGATAAGGGAGATATCATGATTGACAATCATAAGAGAAATAATGATCATACATCATTCATAGAACCATTTCCAAAACTTGGCCAAGAAGTTTCATCTTCTCAGCCTAATATGGGGGCAAAGGTCAATTATGCTTACCTTGGAAATAATGCTATTATCAATATGGTTGAACCTTGTCTCTTTGAGCATTACAATGTCATCACAATTGTGTGAAGAGATAGAGATCATGGTTCAGATAATGTAGTGACTTGATCACAAGCTCAGGCACATCTAAATGGACAAATCCTAGATTCATTAAATGTCCCTAAGATGCCCTTCAATCTTTCTTCCGCTTCCAAACAGAAGGTTGTTTCTAAATCTTTCAATCCTAAAGATATGCAGCCAAAATCTTATAGCATTGTTCAAAAACTCCAACACACTAATGTGAAAATCTCCATGTTTGAGTTGCTTCAAATATCTCTAGCTCATAGAGCCATTCTAGACAAAGCTTTGCTTGGATCCAATGTTCCTGATGACCTTGATTTAGACAAGTTCTAGACCATGGATGGACATCTTACGTCTCCATAGTATATATCCTCTTCAAAGGAAGATGACAACTCCTTGAGTCACCCACATAACTAGCCCTTGCATATAGAAGTCTTGATCCAGAACCGTAGATTCAAATGTATGTTGATAGATGGAGGCGCAGGCCTAAATATTTGTTCTTACAGCTTGGTCACACAATTGAGATTTTCAGAATTGGCTATTAATCCTAGAAATAAAATAACTATAAAAGCCTATGATGAACAAGAAAGATCTTCTAAAGGCACCATTGTCTTACCTATCAGAGCAAGTCTAGTTATCAGAGATACCATATGTCAAGTTCTTGATCTACCTTTAGCCTGCAACATTCTTCTAGGGAGACCATGGATACATGAGATGAAGGCTATTCCTTCTACATTTCACCAATGCTTGAAATTTCCTCATGAAGGAGTGGAGGTCACTATTCTAGTAGACATATCCACCACTTGCAATAGATTGAAGGAAAGTGTAGATAATCTTGTGCCTAATAACAGAGAATCTTCCATTGAGCCAACAAAAGAAGCATCCACATCTAAAATGGAAGATCTTGTAAAAGAGGTCAATATCAAAGAAAATGGTATGGGAGAATATACTATATAGCCAATCTTATCTTTGACATCTCTACCTATCTCACCTAAGTCTTATGGACAATCTTTGAAATAATCCAAACCAGACTCTAAAGAACCTCTTGAGGCATATAAAAAGAATTTTGTAGCAGAACAAGTCTCCAAGAAAGAATTTGAAGAGGATGCAGTTGTGCTTGCATGGCTATACAAGGATGAACCTGAGTCTCAAGCTATTCCAATTAGTGACTCTATAGTATCCAAAATCCCTTCTAAGGCATATGTACCAGGAGATAAATTAATAGCTAAGATGGGATATTCAGGTAAAGGACCTCTAGGAGTCAGAGGAGAAGGTCTTATAACACCTATTTCACATACTAGTAGGGAAAAAAAAGATACTGTTGGCTTAGGCTTTAAAAAGAAATGCTTCCACCTCAAAGGTAATTATTCCCATGTCATAAAATAGATCACACCAGGTGAACCCCTTCTTAAGAAAGAAGAAATTGAACCATCAAATAGTGATTCAGATGGCTCTGAACTTATTCCTTATGAGTGTTTGCCTAAGGAAATCAAAGACCTCCTTGAAGCTAAAGATGGTCCAATCAAAAGAATTAATGTAGTAGAAACACAAGAACCTACTATCAATCAAGAGATAGTTGCAACACAAGAACTACCTAATCTTGAAGAAAATCAAACAGACAAAGAGGAAGGTGGTAGTTATTCTAGGAAAAACTCCCATGAGTATGAATTCAAATCAGAATTTGAGGGTAACCCCTCTTGGGGTATTCATCTTGACTTTACTCATGTTCTTAGATTTCCTAGAGGCATAGATGAAAAATCTAATGAATTTGAATGGGGAAACATTCTTGAAGAAGATGAGCTTATTACAAAGAAACATGTTGATGTTATTCACCAATATGCACTTGAACCCAACGTAAGTCTAGAGAGAAATGATGAACCTATCAAGTCTGATCCACCTATGGCTGAATTGGACTCCCACAATGACATTAAGCCTATTCACGAATTGAATGTCTTAAGTTGTAATATCACCTTTGAACTCGAGTGTTGGGTTATGACCAATGATGACAGATCCATATCTATAAACACTATCTCGTAATCTTTCCCCATTTTGACTATCCAACATCCTAAACTTCTTGATCAAACCTCCACAAATCTAAGCCATGGTATTTATACCTTCCTGAATGACTATGCCCTTTCTTGCTACCTTAATGTAGTTGAACCTATGAGGACTTCCATCAGTGAACTGAGCATTAGCATGATAGAGTTGGACATCAAGTATCTTAGTCCGAAAAATAAGAATAAGAATAAAAAGAAAAGGAGTTCTGAGGGTGAAAACCACTTTGTGGCAGTCTCAGAACCTACAAAAGTAAAAATAAAAGATGTATCCAAAGGTGAAAACCTCTCTGAGGTGCCTAAGGATGAGATATTTGATGTCCTTCTAAGTCATTTATAGGACAGATCTCCAGTTCTAATTGAGCCCACTCAATCTATCAATTTGGGAACAACAGAAGAGCCATAGTTGATTCATGTAGCACAATCTTTATTAGAAGAAGAGAAGCAAAAATTTACAACATTCCTTACAAAGAAGAATATCAACTTTGCATGGAAATATTCAGATATGCCAGGGTTGGATCCTAATCTTATAATGCATCATTTATCTATAGTTCCAAATGTCAAACCTATTAAGGAAAAGTTAAGAAAGATGCATCCTCATGTTGCACTCTTGGTAAAAGCTGAATTAGAGAAGCTCCTAAAAGCTAGATTCATCTGAGTTATTGATTATGCAGAATGGATCTTTAATATTGTACCTATTTCTAAACTAGACAAATCAATCAGAGTATGCATAGACTTTAGAGATGTAAATAGAGCATGCCCTAAGGATGATTTTCCATTACCTAACATTGATATGATAGTGGACATGATTGCGGGCTTTGAGATGTATTCTTTAATGGATGGTTTTTCTGGATATAATCAAATAAAAATTGCTCCAAAGGATCAAGAAAAAATTGCTTTCACATGTGCATGGGGCACCTTCTATTGGAATGTCATGCCATTTGGGCTTAAAAATGCTGGTGCTACATATCAAAGAGCCATGACATCTATTTTTCACGACATGATGCATAGGACTATGGAGGATTATGTTGATGATACTTTAGCAAAATCTATGATTAGAGCTAAACATCTAGATGACTTGAGCAAGATACTAGACAAAATGGAAAAATTTAGTCTCAGACTAAATCCTAACAAATGTGCTTTTGGTGTCACTTCTGGAAAGCTCTTAGGATACATAGTTTCAAAGAAGGGCTTTGAAGTTGATCCAGCTAAAGTGAAGGATATGATGGAAATGCCACCTCCAAAGAATATTAGTCAAATGAGGACATTACAAGGAAGAGTTCAATCTATCAGAAGATTCATATCACAGCTAGCAGACATATCACAACCTTTTACAAAAACATTACATAAAGGTGTGACCTTTGCATGGAATGAAGAGTGTGAGAATAAATTTAACCATATCAAGCAATATCTATCAAATCCTCCTATTTTGATGCCTCCTATTCATGGGAAGCCATTGATCTTATATGTGTCCACTACAGATACATCATTGGGGGCATTGCTTGCACAGCATGATGAGAACAAAAAGGAAAGAGCTATATACTATATCAGTAGAACATTGGTTGCATATGAGAAGAACTATTCAATGATTGAGAAAGCTTGTCTAGCTATGATCTTTGCATCACAAAAACTGAGACATTACATGTTAGCTCATACCACACATTTGGTAGCTAAAATTGATTGACTCAAGTACCTTCTAAGCAAAGCTGCCCTCACAGGTAGATTAGCTAAATGGGTCATGCTCTTAAGTGAATTTGACATTCAATATGTGGAAAGAAAATCTATTAAAGGACAGGTTATTGCTGATCAATTAGTGGATGCACCTATGATTGATGATACACCGATGCAAACGGAATTTCCAGATTCCTCTATCATGACTCTTTCTTCTAGAGAATGGTAGTTATTCTTTGATGGTTCCTACACATAGAATGGGTTAGGTGCGATCATATTATTCATAACTCCTCAAGGATACTCAATACCAAAAGCATTCAGATTAAAGTTCCCTTGTACAAACAATATTGCAGAATATGAAGCCCTTTTGAATGGTATGAAAATAGTGATTGAATGGAGAGTAACAGAGCTACACATTCATGGAGGCTCTCAACTTGTTATCCATCAAGTCAATGATGTGTACCAAACTAAAGATGAAAAGCTCATTCCTTACAAGAGAATGGTAGATGATCTAAAGAAGTATTTCCTATCTATCACATTTGAGAAAATTCCTAGAATAGAGAATAAGGTTGCCGATGCAATGGCAATGCTATCTACTTTATTACAGTAGCCTGAACATGAGCTACACTATGTGTTCCTGGTGGAAGCACTATCTTATCCTTGATATGATTCCCCTAAAACTTGCATGATCTGCACTATTGTTGGTCATGATTCATCCAGATACAAAAACCTATTTTCCTATCTCTAAAACCAAATCAGTCTTGATACCTTCAATGACCATGAAAAGAGATACCTTATCAGTAATGCCTCTTGATATGTCATCATTGGTCATGATCTATACAAATGAGGTCTAGATGGTGTTAGCATGTGTAAAAAATTTCATGGCTGTAGCTTTTTTCCCCTGGTCTCTGCAATTTTTTTTAGGTCTCTGGCATAAGCCCTTAGTTCAAATTTCGAAAACTAGCCGTTCGTGTAGAAAAGCCCTAGCCCTGTTCTAATTTGTCATTACTTTTTGGGTCACTTAAAAACCTCTAAAACACATGTGCTAAATTTTTACCCCCTTTGTCGCATGATCGCGTGAAGCTTTTTTGTGTTATGATATCTTGCGACTAATGTTTTTCGGGCCCCTTTCAATATTTCTTAAGTCTCTAACCCCCGATGAAATAAAATTTTCCTAAGTCATGCAATTAATATTTCCTATGTTTTAGCCTTCATTCTTTCCTAGGCCCAGCTTTGACACCATCTTGATCCAATGGTTGTCACGAAAGTGCAAGGGTTTTGTTAGAAGCTTGCGCTTTTGCGATGACCATTGATTCATTTCCATGACGTAACCTTTCATGCAGGTGGGTCTGAAATAACATGTAAGCACAAATGGCAATATATGATTGGTCCATGTATTAACACATTGGCAGTTATCAGTGGGACCTAGTTTTCAGAAGCATCAGAGGGTCCTGACATTGTCAGTAAATCAATGACAGGCGTAAGTTCTTATGAGATGTGTTAGAGGCTTAAGATCTTGCACCAACCATTGATTTCGTATCCTATCAAAGGGTTGTTAGAGAAGGGTGAGATTCTCCATCCGACCGTTGTCTCATGATCTGGAGGAATCTTGGAGGTCTATGTGATGATGAGACAACTGTCGATCTTCTTGATGTGGGCCTAGTAAAATTTCCTTAGACTTTTGGTAGTCCTGATAAAATGTTTAGCGGCCTAATATTGTAGCTTTTTTTGATTTTGTAAGGGTTCCAAAAACTTTCTTTTTGGTCCCTGGTTTTTGATGTTATTATACTGAAAAAGGAGCTTGATTTTGGGTCTTTTTCCTATCTTTGTGTTGCTTTGATTGTATATTGATCTTGAATATGTTAATGAGAATGCTATTGAGTTCCAATATTGCATTTGTGTATGTCTTCTTGTTTCAATTCTGAGCTCATATATGTTAGTGTCACAAAGTGTACTAGCATATGGTAAACAAAGAGTATTCTGAAGTCATCTCTGAGTTCCTAACAAAGTTAGGATTAAAGTCTTTTCGGTGAGTTCAGTGAGTTCACAACCAAGTAAGAATCTGATGTCCTTGTATTTGAGGGAGAGGGGTAATAGGCAAAGCACTTGTCCTGAGCCCAAGAGTGTTTGATTTAGGATCTTCAGTTGATGTATGTAATTGGGTGACTCTTTGCCCTAGGTTAAGGTACTGGTCCATCCTCTGGAGGCATTTCATTGTCATCAACCACACACACATACAAATTAAATGATAAAATCTTTCAATCAGTTAGTAAGGGGTATAGTTGTATATTATTTTGAGAATCCCTTGGAGAAGTGAGTCAAGGGTACACCCACTTGAGCATTAAGGCTTAAAGTGTAGGAGGATCTCATTCTTGATCCTTGTTAATTGGTCGTCTTCCTTGTAGACTTTGGAGTGGTGATAGAGTCAAAGTTATATTAAAATTATCCATCAAAGCATAAATCTACAAGTTGAAGATCAAAGGGAATCCCCCAAAAAATGGTGAGTTTGCTGGGGAGAGTCTAGAGATAAAGGTTTTCAAAGTGCACTCTTGTTTTCCTGTTGTATTTAGTTAAGGATTTCTCACTTTGGTGGGTGGCGACTGAAGAGGTTAAAACTAGTGCTATAGATTACAAATCATGGACAACAGGAGGAATACCAGGTCCTTTGTCAGAAAAAATCCAGAGGTCACTCTGGAATAGTTACCTAGATAGGAGAAGAAGAGTTGGATCAGGAGGAATGGTGAGTCTACTAGTGCTCCTATAAGAGAACAAAGAAATACCAAAGGTAGAGCACCACATGTTTCCTCAAGTGAGGAAAGTTCACAAGATAGATTTTCTAGATCAGATGCTGTATTTCGAGACAAGGGTTCATTGCCTAGAGGTCAAGATGAACAAGCTAGAGAGATGGGTCTTGAGATTGATTTAGATCTTGATGAAGATAATTTTAGAAGGGAGCCCATGAGACCAAGGTGAGTCCATTTCCCATATCAAAATCTCACTGATATGGATGTGTCATCAGGTTCTGATGACATTATGATAGACCTAAATGATTTGAACTCACTAAGGTTACAGTTGGCAGAGGAGGATGCCATACATAAGAGGTTACAAAAGGAGAGGGAGGATGAGAAGGTGAATGCTCTGACAGAAAGATAGTCTCTTCTTAGAAAGATTAATGAAATGAAGGAGAGAAACAAGATGCTTGCTTCTATTCCTAAGACTTTGCAACATGATATTTTTGGTGACATTGAAGCTTTGAGGAGTGAGCAAGAGCACTTACTACAAGATCATGAATTTGATAAGGAGGGCCCTATGGTTAGATAGGTTCAAATTTATGCTTCCCTCCCTAAAGATAAAGATGGACATGAGATCACTAGGCCTGTTGTTGCCGCTGGTGAGAAAGGAAAGAAAAAGATGGTGGGACATCAAACAAGAAGGTCATTGACAATACCAGGGGTCCCACCACCCAATTCAAATAAGGACACAAAGATAGAAAGAAGAAGAAAAGAAGATGAGGACCTTGCAAGAGAATTAGAAAAGGCTAAAATTAAAGCTTCCATTGCAGAAAAGAGAAGAAAGATCTAGTTCTTGAAGGCTTCATCTGCAAATGCTCTTGGTCCATCTGCTAATGAAATAGGTATGCCATCTATGACTACTAATATTCCACTTAGTAATGCTACTACTAGTTCAATTCCTTCTTCATCTGCTAGATAGGTGTTGATTCTAGATGACAGTCAAATGTACAAGTAGATGGAAATGTAAATGCAAATGTTGATCCTAGGGTGAACACTAGTGCAAGTTTCCAAAGAAGACCTATGCAATTAGAAGGCTATAGGAAAATTAGTTTTGATGGGATTCCTAGCTACCTGAATGCTTTTCCAAATGATATAAGAGATAAGGTACCTAAGTTTCCTGGTAATAGCGCTATTAGTTGTGAGGAGCATCTTAGGTTATTTGTAGATATGCTTAATGATTATGAGGTTGAGCATGAGGATGTAGTTATGAAATTATTTGTTCAATCTTTGGTGGAGGATGCTAGAGATTGGTTTAAGAGACTTCCTGATAAATGCATTGATACTTGGGATTCTTTTGAGAGATGTTTCAAAGAGCAGTATGGTGACAGGCCTAATGCTAGTTTCATGTTGAATGAATTCAATACCATAAGGAAAAATTAGAATGAGTCTGTAGCTGAATTCAATATGAGATTTTAGAAGGGTATGCATAAGTTGTTCCAAGTTATGCGGTTAGATGACAATGTCTATCTGACCACATACTTTAATGCATTTGATGGAAAAATGGGATACTTGTTGAGGGAAAAAGAACCAAAAACTCTTAGAGATGCTTTTAGGATTGTTGTCAATATTGAGAACAATATGAAGATATCAAGGAAGTTGGGTGGTAAGAGAGATGACCCTAAATTGTTTGGGGACAAGAAATACAAAAAAGAAAATGTTAGGAGTGTTGGAACTAGGAGGCAAGAAGAAGATAAATTGGATAAGGTGCTCAATGCATTGAAGGATTTGAAGGCACCTACAAATAGGAACATTAGTGCTCCTACCGATGAAAGGCCTTAGTTGAACAACAATTTAAATAATCAGAATAGATTGTAGAACTACCCATACAACACCCAATGGAAGGATGGCAAGCCTATTGTCCCTATTACAAGAGGAAAAAATGACAAAGGTGTACCTGACCCTCTACAAAAGGCTTCAATAAATGTCATGAAGGACATACCTTGGTGTGTTGCATGTCAGTCCCCTCATTCTGTAGAGAATTGTGTGGTTGTAAATTCTATGGTTACAAATCAAGATTGTGGCAATGAGGAGATAGATGAAGAAGAAGATCAAGATGATGTTGGATGCAACATGGCTACTTCATATCTAGGATATGAAGATGATTTTGATTTTGATGAAGAAGTAGATGTAAATGTGAAGAGACACAATCAGGCCCTTTTTCATCAAGAGGTTTTTTCTGATAGTGAAGACATTGATAAGAAGACATGTAACATGAACTCTTCTTCTGAGCCAGTAAATTTAAGAAGGCCTTCTAGAGAAGAGATGGATAGGATTACTGCAGAAATGATTTCCCAAGTGCAAACTAGAGGCATGGTGGCAAGGGATGCAAATGGAAAAGCTATAGGAATATTTATAAAAAGTACCAACTCTAGAGAGCCCAATGAGAGAAAATCAAAAGGTGATCACATGGTTAAATTCAAGAATGTAAAAGGTAAGAATTGTGAGCCTAAGGGAGTTGGAGTTGAAAATTTTTCTAGTGAGATTGAGAAGCCAGTTAACACAATGGCTAAGATTGAAAAAATGAAGGTGGCCAATACACCTAATGTATCAGACAAACAAAGAGATACTAAAGCGGTGCAGATTGAGATTCCTTCCTCTGCTCCTGTTGATATGTTATCTGTATTGTCCCAAATTACAGTTAAGGTTCCATTGTCAGAATTGTTGAGGATCCCTGAACACAAAGACAAAGCTATTGCATGGGTAGATAATGTTCATAATAATGATGTTCCATGCAATGGGTCTCAGGATAAAGTTTTGAAAGGTGTTGCTTCTCAGGGAATTGTATCTCAAATTCCTCCTATATATTTGGACAGTTCTATCAATGTTAGCCTTGAAAATATTGATCCATTCTTTTTAAATGTCCTTGTGAATGGAATGAAACTAAGAAATTGTATGATTGATAGTGGTGCCTCTAATACTGTCATGCCTTTCAAAATCATGGAAAGGTTGGGCCTTAAAGTTGATACAGTTCAAGGTAGATGTTGTGCAATGGATCAGAGGGAGGTACTAGTTATTGGGACTATTAATGCAATGCCATATAAGCTGGCAGCATATCCAGAGAAAGAGTTAACAATGAGTTTTTTGGTGGTGGATATCCCTCCTCATTATGGGATGTTGCTATCTAGAAGGTGGAGTGCTACCATGGGTGGAAGTTTATAGTGTGATCTGTCCTATGCCACTTTCAAGATTGATGACCAGTTTGTCAAGATTGATTGAGAACCAAGAGTATGCCACATGATTGAAAGGAATATTGATAATGAAACTACATGTTTTGTGGATACTGATATTAATGATTTTAGGGTAGAGATCCCTGTACTTGAGAAGAAACCTATCTTGTCACCTATCTCTATTGAGGTAAGTGTTAATTCTATGAAGGGTGATTTGTGGGTAATGTACTTTGATGGTGCAAATTGCAAGAATGGAGTAGGATTAAGTATTTTACTTATTTCTCTTGATGGAGACACCTACAAATTTTCTTTCACATTGAATTTTTTTTGTACCAACAATATAACAGAATATGAGGCATTGTTGTTAGGACTGAGGTTGGCACAAAAACATGGTATTAAGTGCTTAAGTGTTGTTGGTGATTTTGAGTTGGTGGTGTCCCAAGTAAGGTCAGTATATGCTTCCAAGAACAAAAGGTTAAAACAAAATAGGAATGTAGTTTGGGATTTGATTGAACATTTTGATGCCTTCAATATTGACTGGAAGGATAGGAGTAACAATAAGATGGCTGATTTGTTAGCCAATATTGCAATCAATCCCAGTGATATTACATTTACTGGTATCTCTAAAGTTGAAATTCAGGCTAGGCCTAGTATACTAGACAATATTGAAAATTGGCAAGTTTTTGATGATGATAATGATATCTTGAAGTTTATGAGTTGTGAATATTAGTATCATGGTCAGGAATTTGATTGTTCAGCCTTGGTTGAATCAATAAGAGGAAAATAGGTTATCTTTGGCAATGAGGTTATTCAGCTTAGAACTAACAAGGTGCCCAAGGGGCTTGTTGTTTTGGAGACTGCCTTTGATAACCAGGATAGAGTTCAAAAGAATATCAAAAGAGAAGATCATGCTAATCTAGAGGAGATAAATCTTGGAACACATGAGGCACCTAGGAAGGTATACATTGGTAGGGATTTGTCTCAAAAGGTAAATAAATCTTTGATTGAGTTATTGAGAAAATTTGGGCATGTTTTTGCATGGTCATATGATGACCTAAAGGTTTATAGAGAAGATTTGTTTTAGCATATTATTCCATTGAAAGAAGATGCTAAACCTTTCTGGCAAAAACAAAGGCCTATTAATCCTACTTTAGCACCCAAGATGCAAGAAGAATTGATGAAGTTAAGAGATGCTAGAATTATCAAGCCTACAAGGCATTCTTCTTGGGTTTCAAACCTTGTTCCTATGAGAAAGAAAAATGGTGATATCAGACTTTGTGTCGACTTCAGGAATTTGAACATCAGCTCATTAAAAGATAACTATTTTTTACCCAATATGGAAGCTATGTTACAAAGAGTGACCGGATCAGAATTGATGTCTACGATGGATGGTTTCTCTAGTTACAATTAGGTAATTGTCAAAGAATCAGAGTAGTTTAAGATAGCTTTCACAACACCTTGGGGGACAAATGTTTATGTGAGAATGCCTTTTGGTCTCACAAATGTTGGTGGTACTTTTTAGAGGGCAATGGATGTTGCCTTTTCAGATTTCATAAATGATTTCATTGTTGTATATCAAGATGATTTAACTGCCTATTCCAAGAAAGAAGAAGACCATTGTACTCATTTAGAGAAAATATTTGTGAGGGCTTTGGAATTTGGCATTTCATTAAACCCAAGGAAATTTGCATTTGGTGTAACTAAAGGTAAGTCACTTGGCCACTTAGTTGGGAAGCAAGGAGTGAGAATTGACCCTGAGAGGGTAGCGGCTATTGATAAAATTCAAAGACCAAAGAATGTTAAAGGGATTCAGTCCTTCTTTGGTAAGGTCAACTTCTTGAGGAGGTTTGTAACAAACTTTGCAGAGGTTACTAGACCTATTTCTAAGATGTTGAAGAAGGGATCTGCAATCAATTGGGAGGGTGAGCCTGATGAAGCTTTCAAAAATATCAAGAAGGCTATCAAAGATGCACCAGTTCTTAAGGCACCTGATTATAATATCCCAATGCACATCTTTTCCTTTGCATCCTTTCACACTATTGCTGCAATTTTGTTACAAAAGAATAAGGATGGTTTTGAGTAGCCTATTGCATTTTTTAGTAAATCTTTGCAGGCTACTGAATTGAAGTATGACATAAATGAGAAACAAGCATATGCACTTGTGAAGGTAGTCAAGGCTTTTAGGTGTTACTTGATGGGAGAAATTGTGATTCCTTTTGTGCCAAGTGTAGCTGTGAAGGATATTTTCTCACAGCATGAGGTGTCTGGAAGAAGATGCAGATGGATCAATAGGATCCAAGAATTCAATGTTGATGTCCAAATTACCAAGTTGGTTAGAGGACAAGGATTGGCAAAATTGATGGCTCAATCCAATCTTGATGCTAATCAAGTAAATCATTTTGAAATTGATTATACATGTGATATGGATGATTGTGTTTGGTATCAAGATATCATCTATTACTTCAGAAATATGAGATGTCCAGCAGGAATGAATGATAATCAGAAGAGGAAATTAAGATTACAGGCCATCAAGTATGTAATTGTGAAATGTAAATTGTATAGAAAGAATTTAGATTGTATACTTTTGAAATGTGTTGATGAAGATTAGGCTAACAAGTTGTTAAAGGAAATGCATGAGGGAGTTTGTGGTGGGCATTATATGGGTAAAACAACTACTCATAAAATCTTGAGAGTAGGATTCTGGTGGCCCACAATCTTCAAGGATGTAGAATAGTTGGTAAGGAGGTGTGATGCTTGTCAAAGGTTCTTCGATAAGCTTAAATTTTTAGGTAATATGCCATTAAAACTAGTAGAATTGTAGGCTCCTTTCCAATAATGGGGAATTGATTTCATTGGGGAGATACCAAATAAGTCAAGTGGACAACACTCATGGATCTTAGTTGCCACTGATTACTTTACTAAGTGGGTAGAGGCTATACCTACAAGAAATGCAACTAGTAAGGTGGTAATTGATTTTCTATTGAATAATATTGTTACAAGGTTTGGTTTTCTTGAGAGAATAGTAAGTGACAATGCAATGTGCTTTAGATCTACTAAATACAAGGAATTCTACAAAGGTTTGGGAATTCAGATTTCTAATTCTTCACCTTATCATCCACAAGGAAATGGTCAGGTAGAATCTACTAATAAGAGCCTGATGAAAATCCTAAAGAGGATTCTTGAAAAGAATAAGAGGGCATGGAATTCAAAAGTACCATTAGCTATATGGGCTGATAGGGTAACTGTGAAGAGGGAAATTGGTTGTGCACCATTCAACTTAGTATATGGAATACATGCAAGAATGCCTCAGAATAATTTATTGGAAATGTACAAGTTTGTTCAGTTATATGATGATGACATAGATGATGATATGCAGTTGAGAATTGGGGACCTCATTAGGTTGGATGAGACTAGAGGAGAATCAGTTGCAAGAAATGCCAGATTGCAGTTGCAGGTTAAGAATTTGTATGACAAGAAGACTGTTGACAGGAAGTTTGAACCTGGTGATTTGGTGTTAATTTGGAATGCCATATTGGAGGATAAAGGAAAGCATGGTAAATTTGATCCAATCTAGCTAGGGCCATATCTAATTCATGAGAAATGGGGCCAGGATTCTTACATTGTCAAGGAATTAAATGGTGATGTTCAGGAATTGCTAGTTCATGGACAATTCTTGAAGAAATACTTCAATTGAAGGTATTTTATTTTCCATGAATAGTAGTTAGGTTTGTAAATTCTATAAATCTTGTAAAGTTGCTTGCCCCTGTCCTATTTTGTCCTGGTCTATAAGGTTTTGGTTCTGTTACTCTCCGCTGTCAGGTTTTTATCAGTGGGATGGTCTTCTTTAACCAGTGATTCTAAATCCTTGCTATGCCTATAGGAGGCATACATCCTCAGATAGAGCCACTGTTAGCATGTGTAAAAAATTTCATGGCTGTAGCTTTTTTCCCCTGGTCTCTGCAGTTGTTTTTAGGTCTCTAGCATAAGCCCTTAGTTCAAATTTTGAAAACTAGTTGTTGGTGTTGAAAAGACCTGGCCCTGTTCTAATTTGTCATTAATTTTTGGGTCACTTAAAAAACTCTAAAATGCATGTTCTAAATTGTTACCCCCTTTGTCGCATGACCACATGAACCTTTTTTGTGTTATGCAATCTTGCGACTAATGTTTTTCGGGCCCCTTTTAATATTTCCTAAGTCTCTGACCCCCAACAAAATTAAATTTTCCTAAGTCATACGATTAATATTTCCTATGTTTTGGCCTTCATTCTTTCCTGGGCCTAGCTCTGACACCATCTTCATCCAACGATTTTCGTGAAACAACAAGGGTTTTGTCAGAGGCTTGCGCTTTTGTGACGGCCGTTGATTTATTTCCATGACGTAACCTTTCATGTAGGTGGGTCTGAAATAACATGTAAGCATAGTTGGTGGTATATGATTGGTCCATGTATTAACACATTGGTAGTTATTAGTGGGACCTACTTTTAAGATGCGTCAGAGGGTCTTGACATTGTCAGTAAATCAACGACAGGCGTAAGTTCTTATGAGATGTGTCAGAGGCTTAAGATCTTGCACCAACCATTGATTTCATATCCTATTAGAGGGTTGTCAGAGTAGGGTGAGATTCTCCATCCAACAGTTGTCTCATGATCTGGAGGAATCTTGGAGGTCTATGTGAAGATGAGACAACCGCCGATCTTCTTGATGCAGACCTAGTAAAATTTCCTCAGTCTTTTGGTGGTCCTGATAAAATGTTTAGTAGCCTAATGAATTTCAATGCTTTTCGCTCATTTGCAAAATGAAATAGCGGTGTTCTAAAAAGCTGGCAGTTCAGCGAATGTGTATTCACGTGATCACTAAACTATTCGGCAAATAGATAAAGTTCTTTGCGAGCTGATGAAAGCCTTCGGTCACTAGTTTTCCATATGTAGCTAGGATGAGTTAAATTCCTTTGGTTTCCAGTTCATGGGGTTAAGTGGTGAGTTAATGTTTCACTTCATGAATAAGAAATGCCTTGTCACATGTTCGCTAGGAGTTAACCCAAGGATGGCAGTTGAGTTAAGGATTTAAAACTCGTGAAACAAGAGGGATCGGATAGTCAAGACTTAAATTTGATTGAGATTCAAATGTGGACCTCCAATTCACTGCTGGCGCTATGAAACTGACCATTGTTTTTCAAATTCAAATTTGTAGAGTGTTTCTCAGCAACAAAAAGGACTTGAATTGAATGCTTTCATGGCCAGATTTGATTTGTTTGGTGGCACTTTCTATTGTAGTGTGGTCCAGGGTGTTCCATGATCATCTACAGGGGTCTGTACTATGTTTTTTGTGCTCGAGGCATGTTGTAGGTGGCTAAAAAGGTTGACATTTTGGACATTTTTATGGTTCATAGTACCTTCTCAGTGAGATTTTTCATGATTGAGGATCAATCTGGGATCTTTCTTCTCCTGGTTGCCTGGGTTTCTTCCCGTGTAATAAATTTGTGACCGTTTCTAGGTTATTCGATGGGTGAAACCCTAACCCTAGTCATCCATAGCTTGTTGCAACCTATTTTGGGTTTCCAAGATGACTAGGGGAGTATATATTGTATCTTTTTTGATTTTGTAAGGGTTCCAAAAACTTTCTCTTTGGTTCCTAGTTGTTGATGGTATTATACTGAAAAAGGAGCTTGATTTTGGGTCTTTTTCCTATCTTTGTGTTGCTTTGATTGTATATTGATCCTGAATATGTTAATGAGAATTCTATTGAGTTCCAATCTTGCATTTGTGTATGTCTTCTAGTTTCGATTCTAAGCTCATATATGTTAGTGTCACAAAGTGTATTAGCATATGGTAAACAAAGATTATTGTGAAGTCATCTCTAAGTTCCTAACAAAGTTAGGATTAAAGTCTTTTAGGTGAGTTCAGTGAGTTCACAACCAAGTAAGAATCTGATGTCCTTGTGTTTGAGGGAGATGGGTAATAGGCAAAGCACTTATCCTGAGCCCAGGAGTGTTTGATTTAGGATCTTCAGTTGATGTATGTAATTGGGTGACTCTTTTCCCTAGGTTAAGGTACTGGTCCATCCTCTGGAGGCATTTCATTGTCATCAACCACACACACATACAAATTAAATGATAAAATCTTTCAATCAGTTACTAAGGGGTATAGTTGTATATTGTTTTGAGACTCCTTTGGAGAAGTGAGTCAAGGGTACACTCACTTGAGCATTAAGGCTCAAAGTGTAGGAGGATCTCATTCTTGATCCTTGTTAATTGGCCGTCTTCCTTGTAGACTTTGGAGTGGTGATAGAGTCAAAGTTATATTAAAATTATCCATCAAAGCATAAATCTACAAGTTGAAGATCAAAGGGAATCCCCAACAGATGGTATGCTACTTAGAAATTTAGAATAGGAAGAGTCTCAATGTGCATTAGATGAAGTCCATGATGGTATTTGTGGGTCATACTCAAATAGTTTAACACTAGCTCGAAAACTTATTAGGGCTAGGCACTATTGGCCTAAAATGGAGAAAGAGTCTATCAGGTTTGCTAAGAACTGTCAAAAGTGCTAAGTGCATGGAAACTTAATTCATGCTCTAGGGAGAGATCTAATTCCCTTTACTACACAATGGCCTTTTCACCAATGGGCATTTCATCTTATAGGAGCTATACATCCTCATTCTTCTAATGGACATACCCATATAATCACAGCTACAGATTATTTTACAAAATGGGTAGAAGCAGTCCCTTTGACACAAGCAACTGGAAACAAAATATCTATGTTCATATTGAACTATATCATATGCAGATATGGGATACCTCATTCCGTAATCATAGATAATGGTGGACAATTCAAAAATAAAGATCTAGATGATTTATGTGCTAAATTCAAGATTACATAACATTGGTCATCTATCTACTATCCTCAAGGGAATGGACAAGGAGAGGCTTCTAACAAGAATCTATTGAAAATCTTCCACCATATTGTTAATAAAATAGGAAGAGACTGACATCTCATGATCAATCCAGCTCTCTGGGCCTACAGAACAAGTATCAAAACACCTACTGGGGCTACACCTTTCACTTTAGTTTATGGGTCTAAAGAGGTACTACCTATTGAGGTTGAAATCCCATCATTAAGAATCAAAATGCATGGTCTAGTAACCGATGATGGCTACAGAGTGTCTAGGTTGCAAGAACTTGAACTACTAGATGATTGCAAACAAGCAGCATATGATCATCTCAAAGTATATCAAAAAAGAATGTTTAGAGGTTACAACAAGAAATTCAGACACAGAGAATTTCAGGTTGGTGATCTAGTCTTGAGAGAAAATCCTAAAAATCAATCACATCGAGAATGCAAGGGGAAGTTTGAACCCAACTGGCTAGGTCCCTTTGTAATCACTACTACTTATGGCTCTGGTGCCTATCAACTCTCAATGAATAAAGGAGAGAAGCTCCAAGAACCAATCAATGTTCTCCATCTGAAGAAATTCTATGCCTAAGGCATTTAGTGTATGGTAAAATGTCCTGAAAAAATCTTAAAAAGTCCTGAAAAAATGAACATCTTGGTGAAAACCTAGCAATGGGTGCCTTGATGATTCACAAAAAAAGTAAAAAATATCAAAAGTACAAAAAATTCAAAAATTCAAAAATACAAAAAAATGAGAAAAAGAAAAAGTGCCTTGGTGAAAACCTGGAAATAGGCACCTTGGTAGAAAAAATAGAATCTTTGCCAAGATGGTGAAAACCTGGCAAATGGGTACCACTTGTTTCAAAATGCTCCATTTATCAATGCAATCTTGGTCTTTCCCAGCTTTCAGTCTTGCTTTAGTTTGTACATATCTCTCGATTTGTTTCTACATTCCTATTTTCAATAAGTTAGTCTATACACCAATCAAGCTCAAGCATCTATATCCTATCAATGTTCAGACTTGGCAGAAATCAAAGTCATATCCTATGGCCTCCAATGTATCTTAGACATATCATATCTAGTCAGAGTCCTTTGAAGCTTCATTCGAGTCAGTCAGTCAGTCTTGTCTCCACAAAGGATTTTGCATCTACAACAATGCAATCAAACATCAAACACAAACTGAAAATGATATGTTCTTTACATGCTTTTATCTCCTTGTATGCTTACTGATTCACATTGAGATTTTGCATATTGTGTCCCTTCGAGCTCTTCGATGATGTCCTTTATAGGATTTAGAGAGTGAGGACTAGGGGCATAATCTTTTCTTTGTCTTATGCTTGTATGTGAAAATCTAACAACTTTGGAAATTCTGGATTGAAATGGTGTCCGACTATAAGAGCCTCTATCTTGAATTGGATGGCCATGCATACCTTGACCATTGATACCCAAAAAATTCAAGGAAGTTTGATCTAAATATTGTCTTTGTGAATGAGTTCTTTCTCCTATTGTGAAATGCGATCTTACCTAAGGATGTGAACGATAAAGGGTCACTACGAGTAATTCACATTGGATTTAGAATGACCTCTTGATTGCTTGATGGTTTTGTACCACAAGGTGTATTCTGGTCATCGTGACATTTATTTTTTGATGCTTATACAAATTGCTATATCAAAATGGACATGATATTTAGGTCATCTTGGTGTTTGTGCCTTGGTGCTTATATCTAATTCAACATTCTAAAAATAAAATCAATATTCATATATCCATGGTTTCCTAATCAATTGGTGTTGTATTGATTTATGTGCATACAAATCGATATTCATATGTCTATGGTTTCATAACTAGTGGGCATTGTATTGATTTATCTGGTTACCTAAAAATTGAATGATGAAAATGACCGACACATGATCAGTGACTAGGTCCTAGGTCTTAGGTTGCATTTCATACTGCACGTCTCCTTGCATTTTTTGCATGTTTGCATGATCTCACAATGGTTGATTAAACAAACTTCAATGCTTAAACAATTCTTCAAATATCTCTTCTATTGGAAATATTCAAAATTATCTAGGTTACTGAGAGGGGAGGGGTGAATCAGTAACTTCAAAACTTTTAACAGATTCAGATCTTAATAATATTAGATTGATAATCTAACTACATGCATGAGTAGCAGAAAGAATAAAACATTCATAACACTTTGAACATAGAGATTTGGTAACCCAGAAACCTTCCAAGTAGAAAGTAAAACTGGGGTGGGGATGATACCCACAAAACTTCAATATTGCAGTATAAAGTTTGTCGGTTAAGGCTTACAATGATCACTTCTGATGATCTACCCTATTAGGAACAATAAGGACTGCTAGGTCCACCTTGTTAGAGGATTTACAAACATACAATGAAGTATGCACTCAGTTAAGAGATTTTACAAAGACTGTTAAGTCTACCCGGTTAAAGGATTTCAAGCTGATTCACCTGTTAGGATGAAATAGTAGATCTCTTGCTTGCAACTATACTTGCTGATTGAGATTCTCTGATGTACTGATCACCTTCTGTGATGGATAGATCTTTGCTACTTCTTATACTGCTGTAGCCCTTTGTAATTCGCTTATCTCTGCCTTTTTCTTTTTCATACTTTTCTATTTTTTTCTCTCTTTTTTTTTGATATGATATAAAACATTGTTTATATATCAATCTAAAACAATTAAAACATAATTACAAAGTCAGCTCATAAACAAGCTAACACAAATATTACTAAGTCGGCCAAAATATAGTGACTCAGTTACTGCAAACTAACTCGATGACTTTCTGATACTCGGCATCCACTGCGTTACTTGGCATCATCATGCAATCGATAGAAGTGGAGGCATGGTCCATACTAACCACTCGATTGTAGTGTCAAACATGGTATATACTGGAGACTCGGTAGATATAGTGTCACTCGGTAAACAATTTCTTGCTCGGTAAGCACTATCCTACTTGGTAAGCACTATTCTGCTCAGTAAGCACTGTTCTGCTCGGTAAGCACTATTCTGCTCGGTAAGCACTATTCTGCTTGGTAAGCACTATTCTGCTCGGTAAGCACTATTTTGCTCAGTAAGCATTGTTCTGCTCAGTAAGCACGTAGAGTCTAAATAAGTGTTGTCACTGATGACAATCATACTTAATGCCAACAATCTCCCCATTTGGCATTAGTGACAAAACACTTATTGCCCAAAACTTATATACACAATCATGCTGATACTAGTTTTGTATATACATTTCATTTCATGTTTCCCTTATACAGTATATGTACAAAATATCTTATTTCACCTCATACTCATATTTCCTATTTATATTTTCTCCCCCTTTCATATCTCATATACTTTCTCCCCCTTTTTGACAACAATGCCAAAGGTGTATATACAAATATTTTACACGGAGATACCAAAACATGAGAGAAAATCAGAATGCACCTTTCCAATTAGTGCTAGAGTACTATCCCAATTTTCTTGCAGAATCTTGCATGTATGGAGTGCAACTTGGACTTCTGCAGAGAGTTCAATCATGTGATCTGCAATTGAAAACTGATTATCATGGATCAATGTTTTTGAGTATGCAATATGCTTCTACATTGTATCCATGATGGGAAGGATCATGTTCTGAATATTTATTAATGTTGATCTAATCATTGCATCTTCTTTCAATAACTCTGACTGCTTATCAGATAGGAATCTGACTGTCATCTGATGTGCAGAACTTGAACTAGGTTCAAGTTGCAACTTTTGTGCACTGATCTTCAGATCCTCATCAATCTTATTTATTTTGTCTTTAATTTCCTTTGAGAACTCAGCAACATTACAGATTTTGACAAAAAGAGATGTTACCTTGGAATAGGAGGACTCAATGCTAGTCAAAACTAAAGATAACCCTGCCTGATTGATAGCTATTTGTTGAGCAATGTGCTCAAGCACTTTATTTTCAAACTTCTTCTCAACCTTTTCAAGAAACTTGTTTGTTCCAGAGGAATCATCATTAAACTTGTTAATTGCTTCTGCCAACTGCAACAAAATTTGTTGAGAGGAATCAACTTTAGCACCTATAGCTTTTGTCAAAATGTTCTTGGCATCCTCAATGATCTTATATTCCTTATCTCTTTCTTCTTTCTTTTGGAGGAGTTCACCAACTGTTTGCATTTGATCTACGGTGAGGTTTGCAAAATCTAGCTGGGGAATATGTATCTCCTCATCTAGATCTATACCTTCTACACTCTTACTCAGAAATTTTGTACTCGGTTGAGTCTCTATACTTATTGCCTTTGTAGTAGAAATTATTGTAGACATAGTAGGACTAGTAGTGAAAACTGATAAACTTTCGACTGATGGGATGCTAACTAGAATACTTGATAAATCAAAAACTGAAGTATTTACAATTGTAGAATCTGAAGTACTTACTGCTAAAAAACTTAAATTTGAAGAAGGTACAGAGGACTACAACTCGGTGGAAGGAGGCTGAAGCTTAGTAGATGAAGTGGTAGCCACTTCTGTCATTGATAGATTGACTTGTGCTAGTGATGATTGGACATTTGATGTATCTGAGGGATTTGTTACAATCACACTTGAAGTTTTCTCTGAGCTAGATGTAGCAATTTTTACTAGAGAGTGGGGAAGTGAGGTAATTACCTCTGTAGCTATCCGAACTAGATCATCTTCCTCAACATTCTCCTCAGCTTCCTCAATAACTTCTGTCCCTGCTTCCTTTGACACAACATTATCAATCTAAACTATTTCTTCTTCTTCTTCTTCATCACTGTCATCATCAATATCTTTGATTATCACAGTTTCAGTACTCAGTTTGTGAAGATGATAGATGTTTTTCCAAGTAGAATTTGCACTCTTCACAACCGACTCTATATCTTTGATCAGAACTAAACAACTATTGAATTTTAGTTTCATCTTGCACTCATTTTCTATCAATGCCTTATTTATTTCATCATCTTTCAAACTTGGTATTAACTGTCTTAAGGTTTGAGCATATATGTCCTTGACAGTTTGTCTTGCATTGGACCATCTCAATTTTACTTTATCCAATAGAACACCTAGAATTTGAGAAGCCATATCATCAGGTGAGTACTTCCATTTTCCCATTTTCTCAATGACAACATCTTCTATTTCCTGTTGCTCTACCTTTGATTTAATTTCATATTTGAGAGATTTGAAATTTGCAATTCCAGATCCTTGTCTCAAATACTTAATCTTTTGTTCAAATGAGGGAGGAGGCCTTTTGAGTACTATATCATCATTGATTTTACCTGCCTTGCCCCTTGATCTTCTCCTTTTGAATACTGTAGTGGATTGTTCTTTGAGGTTTGGATGCTCTCCATGTTCTTGTTGAACTGTTTCAATAAAAGATCTGCTAGGTCAAATGACAAATTGTTCTTCACAATTTTATAGGCTAGGCCAACTACTTCACACAAAACACTATTCTACCGACTTGAACTGTATATATTGTGTGCTATTACATATGTGCCAAATTTTAGTTCTACATCGGTAATACTGTTAATTTTCATACCTCTACCGTCCCATTCGGCTAGGGTTTTCTTTTCCAGCTCTACCCGACCTAGGGTTTTTGTAGATTTAGCCTGGGAAAGCATGGGAAGACCAGTGACTTGGTGAATCATCTTCTTTGTTATATCCACTGGTTGCTCAAGCCAAATTTTACCTTCATGTACTCGGCTCAAAATATATCTTATCCATTTTATCTGAAAACCCCAAGGCAAGTGGGTGATATGTGTTAAACCCTTTTCTTCTAAATGTTTATGTCCCAGTTTGAGAACACCATCAACACACAGTTCATCATGAGAAACATCTATTTCTAGGGTTCCAAGTTCTTGAATTGTACCTTTAAAATGACTGTGAATGTCATTTACAAGAAGTACCTTTGGAGGAATTTGAGATTGAGCTCCACTCAGATCTAGGGTTTCTGCAATTGTGGGCACGAGTTTGAAATTCGGTGCTTTCCATTCTCCATGAACTAACATTTCCGAACCTTTCTTTACTCTGGTGCTGGATGAAGCCATGGTAGCACAGTGGAAAAATTTTTGCTTTAAAATTTTGCTTTGAATCGCTTGATCGCACTAGAAATCTCTCTGCTCAAAATGCTGATATTTGCGGTGAAGAATGAACTTGATTTCATGCTTTTTGTTAAAACTTTGTCATTAATGCTCCATAGGAATTAGGGTATTGAATTCGACAGACTGTCATCCACTATGCATTAAATGCTAGGTGAAGATTCCGCAACTCAGAGAACATACAAATTCATGCTTCTTCGACATTACTCGGTAACCAAATGAAGTTAGGTTACTCCCAACCTTGCTCAGTGGTAACTGATACCGACCTTCTTGTGATCCTGTTGTATCTTGCATACTAATTTGGATCTGTCTTCCTTTTAGTTCAGGAACTATTTTGGAATATGTCTATGAAGATACAGTTCCAGTGCTTTCTTGGAGACTAGTTAGAGTTCATAGAGTCACTCCCTTCATGAGTGACTTCAAGATTGGTTTGCTCGGTAGGTTTAGGAATCCACTTCTGTCTCAACTACTTCCTAATGCTATTTTCTTTTGCTTTCTTTTCATCTTCAACTTTGCCTAAATTCATGTAGTTTTTAGCTATGTGACCAAGCTTAGTGCAATTATAACATCTTATGGTAGAATCCCTTTTTCTCAAGTGGTGCCTTACACAATTCATGCCAATGTGTCCATATTATCCACAGTAATGACATCTACACCAAGTGTTGTAATCCCAACCAAACATTGCTTTAATAATTTGTTTCACTGGATTGGGTGTTTTAGTTCTGCATTTTGATGCCTTATGACCTTGTTTGCTACATTTGTGACATTTGCCTTCAAATCTTGGTTTCTCCTTGCATTCATTTTCTTTATGACCAAGCTAATTGCAATTGTAGCATTTTCCATTGAATTTTTCTTTTCCATTGCTCCTACATTTGTTTGAAGTATGACCAATTTTGCCACAATGATTATAGGTAGGTTTCTGATTCTTTTGAGTACCTTGTTTGGAGGATTCACCTTCCTCTTTGAATCCAAGTCCTGCTTTTCCTTTTTGCCTATGAAGGTTTCGTTCATACACCTGATTCATATCTTCTTGAGATTTCAACATTCTCTCATTGATTTTCCTTTCAGCATCTAGGTCATTTATCACTCTTAAATTGATTTTCTTTTCAGATCTCAGCTCTTCTCTTATATTTTCATTTTCTGATCTCAAAGTCAAGATTTCTTCATTTGCATTGGAGATTTGATCAATAAGGTTTTCTAGCTGAAGGGTTTTATTCTGAATTTCATTGTTCTTTCCATCTATTTCATCTTTCATCTTGTTTCTTTGTTCCAAGACTTCACAGAATCTTGTTGACTGAATTTCCTATTCTCTTTTCAATTTTCTCACTTCTTCTTGCAGAGATCCACTCTTTTCTAGAAGTTCTTTGATTCCATTGTTTGCTTCATCTGAGCTACTTGAAGGGAAAAAGTCTTCAATCTTTTCTTCAACATACTGGTGGTCATTGATCTGATTTGCAAGTTCCTGCCTTCTTTTTAGGGAAAGGGAAAGATGCTCTCTTGCTTCTTTGAGTTGAGTTATGGCCATTTCTAAATCTAGCTTTTCAATCTAAATTACTTTGTTAAGTCTGAATATCTCCATTGTCCTGAATCTTTTCTCAAGCTATCAAACTTTATTCTGAGAACCACTAAGCTCTGATACCAATTGTTGGAAATATTCAAGATTATCTAGGTTACTGAGAGGGGAGGGGTGAATCAGTAACTTCAAAACTTTTAACAAATTCAGATCTTAATAATATTAGATTGATAATCTAACTGCATGCATGAGTAACAAAAAGAATAAAACATTCATAACACTTTGAACATAGAGATTTGGTGACCCAAAAACCTTCCAAGTAGAAAGTAAAACTAGGGTGGGGATGATACCCACAAAACTTCAATACTGCAGTATAAAGTTTGCCGGTTAAGGCTTACAATGATCACTTCTGATGATTTGCCCTGTTAGGAGCAATAAGGACTGCTAGGTCCACCTTGTTAGAGGATTTACAAACATACAATGAAGTATGTACTGGGTTAAGAGATTTTATAAAAATTGTTAAGTCTACCCGGTTAAAGGATTTCAAGCTGATTCACCTGTTAGGATGAAACAGTAGATCTATTGCTTGCAACTGTACTTGTTGATTGAGATTCTCTGGTGTACTGATCACCTTCTATGATGGATAGATCTTTGCTGCTTCTTGTACTGTTGTAGCCCTTTGTAATTCGCTTATCTCTATCTTTTTCTTTTTCATACTTTTCTATTCTTTTCTCTCTTTTTTTTGGATATGATATAAAACATTATTTATATATCAATCTAAAACAATTACAACATAATTACAAAGTCGGCTCATAAACAAACTAACACAAATATTACTAAGTTGGCCCAAATATAGTGACTCGGTTACTGCAAACTAACTCGGTGACTTTCTGATACTCGACATCCACTACATTACTCGGCATCATCATGCACTTGGTAGAAGTGGAGGCACGGTCCATACTAACCACTCGGTTGTAGTTTCAAACATGGTATATACTAGAGACTCGGTGGATATAGTGTCACTCGGTAAACACTGTCTTGCTCAGTAAGCACTTTCCTGCTCGGTAAGCATTGTTCTGCTCGGTAAGCACTGTTCTACTTGGTAAGCACTATTCTGCTCGGTAAGCACTGTTCTGCTTGGTAAGCACTATTCTGCTTGGTAAGCACTGTTCTGCTCAGTAAGCACTATTATGCTCGGTAAGCACTATTCTGCTCGGTAAGCATGCAGAGTCTGAATAAGTGTTGTCACTGATGACAATCATACTTAATACCAACACTCTTCACATCTAGAAAAATTTGAAACCTAACTCGAAGGTCTCTTCATCAAATCGCAAGCAGTTATCCTCCTGGGTTAAACATCCTTTTGACATAAGACTGAGTACTTGTCTTCATCAATACCTGCAAAACATATCATGTGTATCGTTGCATTTAAATATCATAATCATCTATTGCATTACAATTCATCCATGTGCATAAGCATAAATCATACATACATATTTTCATAATCAAATACATTTGCATAACATCCATACATATGAAAGAAATCATTGGATTTACATATATCCATACATACATTCTACACTACTCATAGCATAAACATCACATGATATCATCACAAATAAAAAAATGGCAAGTACACATGAAGTCACAACCAAAATATCGATCTCATATATATATATATATATATATATATATATATATATATATATATATATATATATATATATATATATATATATATATATATATATATATATATATATATATATATATATATATATATATATATATATATATATATATATATATATCAAATGTCTCGAACTAGTCAGGGGTGCACTACTAGCACAGTGTACAAAAGAATCCATTTTTGCGATCAAAATTAAAATCTGAGATCATTTACTATGTCAAAATTGTGATTTAAAATTTTTGGACCTAGGATGGTCTGCTACTTGCATAATCGACCTTCAATCACCACAAAAATCTAGTATTCAACTTAAATGATTATCTTCCATCAAACTATCAAAATTTCAACTTGGTCAACCATGGTCAACTCATGATCAACCCTAGTCCAACTTGGTCTTTTGGACCTCCAAATGATGCAGAATGCATTTTTGAATGTGTTTAACCACTTCTCAAATCAATTAACATGCTTCTGAACTATTTAACACTGACTTTTCTTGTCAGATTTCAATTTTAATCCTGAAGGGGGCATGGTATTGCACATCATTCAAAGTCTGTAATCTAAATTTGAAATCATATCTTTCCTCAGTAATCAAAACAACAACCACGTCTAGTTGTTGATTCATCAAAAAGACCTCATCGCTTGGGGCAAATCAATCATCGCTTGGGGCATATTAAATTCATCAAGATCCATATCAATTTGGTATTCTCTTAATCTTGTAAACTACATCAGTCTTTTGTAACCATCGGTTCATTAGTGTTATTTCCTTGGTTCTTCATAACTGAAGGGTTTAGAGGTGATACCAATGTGATTCTTATTGACAATCGGGTTTGGAATCGGTCACTCACTTCTTTGAAATCATAAGGTTTAGAATCAAGTGTTTTGACACTTTTTCACAATCATTGGTTCATTTCTATTATAGTTAACATTATCTTTGATCATTTGGGACCTATTATCTTCATATCAATTTCAAACATCAGTTTCAACATCATACATAGACTGTCTTTGAACCATTGCGTCTCACACAACAATTCAAAGAGGGGCAAAATGTAATACCACAAAAATGGGCTATAGGTTCATTAACCTCCTACATCATCAAATTTGAATGAAATTGACATCAAAGTCTTAACCTAAGGCACATCTAAACATCATTGAATCCTAGTTGATTATCCTAAATTTTGCATCAGGGAATATTCCTAGTAATATTCCTAATCATCTTGATTATCTTTGATTTAAGGATTATTTGGTGATAAATCTTAATTATCCTAAAGTTTGATTAATTGAGTATTCTCAATATTTAATTAATTAGATTTTAGGATAAATAAGATTTATCGCCAAATAATTATTAAATCAAAGATAATCAAGATGATTAGGAATATTACTAGGAATATTCCCCGATGCAGAATTTGGGATAACTAATTAGGATTCGATGATGTTCAGATGTGCCTTAGGTTAGGACTTTGATGTCGATTTCATTTGAATTTGATGATGTAGGAGGTTAATGAACCTATAGCTCATTTTTGGGGTATTACATTTTGCCCCTCTTTGAATTGTTGTACGAGGCACAGTGGTTCAAAGACAGTCTGTGTATGATGTTGAAACTAATGTTTGAAATTGATATTGATATGAAATAGAAATTGATTGATATTGATATGAAGATAATAGGTCCTGAATGACCAAAGATAATGTTAACTATAACAATCATGAACCGATGATTGCGAAAAAGTGTCAAAACACCTGATTCTGAACCTTATGATTGTGAAGAAGTGAGTGACCGATTCTAGACCCAACTGTCGATAAGAATCACATTGGTATCACCTCTGAACCCTTCAGTTATGAAGAACCAAGAAATAACACTAATAAACTGATGGTTACAAAAGACTGATGTAGTTTACAAGATTAAGAGAATACCAGATTGATATGGATCTCGATGAATCTGATATGCCCCAAGTGATGAGGTCTTTTCGATGAATCAGCAACTAGACGTGGTTCTTGTCTTGATTACTGAGGAAAGATATGATTTCAAATTTAGATTACAGACTTTCAATGATGTGCAATATGACAGTTGATAGCAGGGTTTTTGACTTTTTTGAACTAATTGGCAACAAAACTCGTACGATAATGTACCTAATACCATATGACAATCTGGGAGTTCTAAAATGACAATAGCTAAAAGTCGTATGACTTTCTGACTTTACAAAATGACTGTTGACTCCAGAAAGGTGTTTGACATCAGATTTTGCAATTTTTTAGATTTTTAGTTTTATATTGTTCACAAAATTGTCTGTCCAAATTTGAAGATTGTAGCAGATTGATTCATTCTTAGTAACCAGATAGATAAACAAGAACACAAAATAACAAGCAAGTGATTTCAAGAACATCTGAAAACAATGAGCAGGGGACAAAGCAACCCTACGCATGAACAATCAAGTGATAGAATTGCGCTAAAACCTAGGAGTGCTAACAGTGTATGTTCCAAAAAGTTTTGCAATAATGCACATATTCCTAGAAAAATGAAAATTTGGCCTCACTAGGGTTTTTAGTAATGGTCTGACTTTGCAAGTTTTATGGTCTCAAGAGGGTGAACTCCAATCCAGGTGCACCAGGGTTTTGACATAGTTTGAGAACTTAATCTTTAGGATCTGCTAGGGAGATCTGACAGCCCAACAAGAGACCACACCTGTGGAGATTTTTTTTGCAAGGACATTTATATAAAGGTTGTCACTACCATGATGAAAATGGCTATTACCACTTGAGGTTTCATCAACATGGTTGACCCAATTAAGGGAATGTCCACTACGGTTAACCCTATCTAAAGGTGACTCACAAAATATACCACATGGAGACTAGTTCCAAATTCAAGGATCTGAGTTTTTGGTACTACCCAAAAAGGGAGTAGAGCATAATCCTCTAACCTTTTCACTTTTAACCCAAACAAAGCATATAGATTAATCTGACACACTAAGACCAAGATTATCTCACAAAGATCTATGATGTCAACCACTCATGATCTATCAACCTCTCCGAAGAAAGAACGTATCAATCAGAAGCTGAAGATGCACAAATCTAGTAGAATGTGACACCCACTCAGTATCCTCCCTACCTACAAGGGTTCTTTCATTGAGAAGATTTTCGCTGGAAACCCACTCTCTCAAGAACCATGAATAGTGTTCATAGGGTCTATTTACTATGTGTAACAAAGATGTTGAAAAGCAAATCTATGTTCATTTTTAATAGCCCAAAATGAGATCTATGATATGAAAGCAATAAAGGTCACACAAGCTTGACACATAAGAGTTTCTTTTAATCCAAATCAAAATGTTATCAGCTGAGAAGATTACTTGAAATCCTCACAACATGCTTAGTAGATTATTACCTATTTTTAGCAATTCTTATGCTTTTCCCAATCAAAACCAGTAGAAACCAATCAGAAACAACAAATTTCAATCGTTAATGTTAGCTGTTAGTCCAAATCAGGAAAACAAATCTGGAAAATTGCCTAAAAAAGTGAAATGACAATCAAAACCTGGCACTAAAATTCATACTACAGTGGGTTACCTCCCAGACGACAGTCCAGAAACTCGTACAACACTGGGTTCTAGATCATACAACAATAGGGTCTCCAAATGACTCTATGATCCTAATGGTATGATCCTCGATCAAATAAATTGTCGTACAATAGTGGGTATCCTTTGATACGGGTTTCTGACAAAACTCATATGAAAATTGTACGGACATAAATTAAAAATCATAGCTTGGAACAAAAAATGATAAGAAGATGATAGAAATTGATAAAAATTGAATGGAAACCCATTTCAGGGCCCCATGGTGGGTGCCAAAAATGTGTGTGTGAATTTTGTACCTATCTGTAGACACAAGACTTCAGTAAAACATTAGAGGTTAGCAAAAATTAAAATCATGCAAGTAATTGAAAACTAAACTAACCAGGCAATTTACTGCCTTCTAGTAGATGCGAGTATGTATTCTCAGATTGGACCGAGATCAGTGACCTTGATGACACCAAAATGAAGGATTTGAATTCAAAATCTGGATATGAATTAGATGCAAATTAATCTATTTTTATTTATTTTTCTATGCAATAATAATGAGAAATCTGATATGAATCTACTCTACATGAAAAATTGATATCCAATACAATTAATCTAACAATGATATGCTAAAACATGAATGATCTCACAAAGTTGTTTGATTCGTAAAAGAAGCTCCAATTCTTCAGATACCAATTCACCAGCATAAGTTTGCAGAATTATGAGATGATTTGTGAAGAGTTGAGCCTTGATTTTATAGAAATCCAGGGCTTTGGGGATGCATGGGAAAAGCCATAAATCACTCACTTGATTTTTGAGTGAACAAGGAATTAAAGATAGTTAACTCACAATAAATCATGCAAAAATAGCTTTTTGATTTAAATCAGAAGTTGAGATCAGATTTCAACTCAAAATAGAGCTGTGTTTATTTTTAAAATGACTTGAATTGATTTTCTGATTTAGTTTTAACTATTTTTTGGATGTGCATAATTAATTATGAATTAATTTAAATAAATAAAGTGATTTATCATCAACTTAATTGATTTTAAAAATAAAACAATTGATTTATGGGTTAATCAATTATTAAATCAAACATTTATTCCAAAATAATATCATTAAATATGAAAACTTGCTTTAATTAATTAAATAAGAATTTAATCAATTAATGATAGGAATTTTGATTTATTGTCAAATTTAAGTAATAATAATTAGGAATAAATATAATTAAATTCAATTAAATAATTAAGTGGCAGTATTAATTCCAATTAATTAAATATTGAGAATATTCAATTAATCAAACTTTGGGATAAATAAGATTTATCGCCAAATAATCATTAAATCAAAGATAATCAAGATGATTAGGAATATTACTAGGAATATTCCCTGATGCTAAATTTAGGATAATCAATTAGCATTCGATGATGTTCAAATGTGCCTTAGGTTAGGACTTTGATGTTGATTTCGTTCGAATTTGATGATGTAGGAGGTTAATGATCCTATAGCCCATTTTTGGGGTATTACAGTATAATCTTATAATTTTTTATTTTTTTAAATTATATACAAGATACTACTAATGTTTGTATGTTTACATTTTGGATATTTATAGCCTGTGAAGAAAGTCAACACCTGGCAATATGAACCCAAAACAAAATAATGAGACACTTGCTAGATTGTTGTCTCAGTTCCAAAGAAAAGATATTGAAAAATTTTATTGTCCATGAAAAAAGTGTAAGGGCTTACAGAATCAAAGAATTCTAATCAAAACATCCCAGAGTCATTGTAGGCAATATGGTCACATTGAAGGGGGGTACAATTTTCATCGATTGGTGAATGTGGATTTCCAATTGGAGGAACATGGAGGTGTGAATGTCCAAGTCGATGATAAAACTCCCATGGAATAAGATGATCATGTGGTAGAGAACACAATTGAAGATGATGGTATTGGCATAGTTGATAATGTGCCAGAGGACACGATTGAAGAAGATGGTATTGGCATAGCTAATCAAGATGATCATGATGATGGTACTAGCGCAACTAATAATGATGATGAAAATGGTCTTGATATAGCTATAATTGAGAAGGCATATGAGCCCCTATACCAAGGCTCCCAAACAACTCTTCTCTCCACTATAGTGTTTTTGGTGAACTTCAAGGTTATGAATGGTTTATCCAATGTAGCAATGTCACGTATGCTAAGGTATGCCATTTTTGTCATCTTCAATGTTAGCATACCATTACGATTCATTATATTAACAATTCATATTTGTTGTTGTAGGTTGACAGGTGAGTTTTCTTACCACCATCAAACATTTTGCCTTGTTCGTACTAAGAATTATCTACCATTATGAATCAAATTGGAATGCAGTGTCAAACAATACATGCATGTCCCAATGATCACATTCTATATCATAAACATGATGAATATGCAACAGAATGCCATGTTTGTCATACTAGTAGATATTGATCAGATCAAATAAAAAAAAAATGCCTCACAAGAGTCTTCGGTACATTCCCCTTATTCCACATCTTCAATGATTATTCACATACACTAGCTTGGCTCAATTTATGGATTACTGTGCATCCAATAGAAGTCAAGATGATATTATGCGAATGCCTGTGGATGGTTCTGCATTAGAAGACATAGAAACAATATGGCCACACTTTAAAGAAGAACCTCATAATCTCAAGATTTCAATGGCAGAAAATGGTGTCAATCCATTTGGAGATATTAGATCCACTTACTCAGTGTGTCCTATTTTTATTATTAACAATAACATTCCTCCTTGGATGTCCTTAAAGAGGGAGCACATAATGTTGTCAATGATTGTAACAGGTATTTATTTATTTAATAGTTATATAAATTAATTTACAAACATCACATCAAGATGGTCATAATAATTATGTAATGTTTTTGTTCATTCAACTAGGTAAGTACCAAGTTAAAGATATGAACGTGTATATTGAGCCCTTTATTGATAAGCTATTGATTTTATGGAATGAGATCACTATGTATGGCATCTCTAGACCAATAGGACAAAGAAAATTTAAATTCCATACAATGCTTGTATGAACAATACATGGTGCCCCTGGGCTAACTCATTTTTGCGGTATGTTATATATTCATGTTAAGTTCACATATTTTTGGTATGTTATAGTGCTTACACATTATTGTTGTATGTTTAAGTTGCGCATGATAATTGCACATGATCCAATTATATGATATATTTTAGGTCTTTAGACAAAGGGTAAATTTGCATGTCTATTTTATGGTCTGAAGATGAAATCTCATCATTCAAGAAGTTTAGGAAAGAAGGTGTTCGATGAGTTTAGGCACTTTCTCCACAATAATCATAAGTATTGAACTATCAAAAAACATCTTTTTAATGGGAAAGAAGATATGACATCAAGTCCATGAAGAATGACACCTCGTCTATGTAAGTTAGAATATAATAGATGGTGAACCCACAATATTGGGTTACAATTTTTTGGAGGAAGGAATCCATCCCGAAAAGCATTTTTGGCAAAATAATATTTATCAAATTTCAATAGAAACTAGCTTGAACTTTCGATCGAAAGTACTAAACTTACAATCGAAAGTCCTTAAACAAAGGACTTTCGATTGTAAGGGACTTTCGATCGAAAGTCCCTTAGTGATGACTTTCGATCGAAAGTCATGCATTTAGGGTTTTTATTAACTTTTGATGACTTGACTTTCTATCAAAAGTAAATGACTTTCGATCAAAACTAGGTTACTATTAACTAAATTTTCCATTTTTGGGCAAAGCACTTTTGATAGAAATTACTTTCGATCGAAAGTCAATACTTTCAATTGAAAGTACTTTCTATCGAAAGTCCCTGGTTTGAGCCATGGTTTCAAGTTTTCAAGAAATTCTGAGAATTTCACGGCTTCAGGCCTCAAGCACGCTAATCAAATGGATGAATAAGAAGATGTCCTTTTGCATTCAACAAGCACTCAGAACTAGCTTTCAAACGGTTATATATTTGACTATTTTTCAATTTATTATGTCTATGGTTTTTGACGTTAAATCAATGTAGGTTTTTATCAAATATAAACCTCTAAGTTTGACGCTCAATGAAAAATAGTAAAACAAGGAATTTTTTTTTGGAAAAATAATAGTGCCCTCTGTATTCGAGTCTACTTTCTATTATAAAAAAAAATTGAAATTCGACAAATACACAATAAGTTATAAGCTATGTAGTCAAGGTAGGTCAAAATTTTGGTTTAGTCAACTTCAAACATTAATAAAATATGCAATAATAGTGATAATGTCATCAAACCAATTGCATGCCCTCTGCATGGATGTTACAAAGCTAAATTTTAAAAAATTGCATTCATATCTATTTTACAAAAAAGGTTATGCTCTATGAAAATAGGGTTACTATTTGAAAATGACGTTTTCAGCACCATACAAGTATTCGTGGGAGAAAGAAAAAAGTATTCAAATAAATTCAATAAAAATATAAAAAAATATATTTAGAAACTAGATAGAAAATCTTAAAAGACTCTAATTTACTTCATCCTTTGATTTTGAGCGGTTCAATGGCAATATGCATTCGAATCTGAAAGTTTTTCTCAAAATGTAGAGTTCAATGTCCATTCAGGCTAAAAAGTGTAACCCACTATTGTGGGTTCACCCTAGACTAAATTGCCGAGGTAATGTCATTCCATCTGATGATTTTTGTTTAAAATTTAGATTTTGATATTGTCTTTTATTTACTAATGATGTTATTAATGCTCATGAAAGTTGTCAAGGCATCAATGACCAACTTCCTAGAGGAATAAAAAGTTATCCTAGCCAATTTAGTAGGTTATCGTACTACAAGGATCTCCCAATTGTGTATTTTTTTGATGCTATACATATTGGAAAGAATGTAATAGAGACACTATGGAAAATATTGGATGGAAGGTGTGACAAAGAAAAAATAGCCAAAATTTGTAATGACATTCATGAATCCAAGCATGCACTGAAAACCTTCATTGAATCAAATAGAAATGGAGACTGCATAAATAAGATTGCCCTTCCTTGGTTATTAATTGAGCAGCAAAGTGATGCATTAAAAGAAGTCATAAAAAATAAAAATTCCAACAGGATTTGCTGCAATTACAGTCTTGTATCAAAGAAAGGTGATTCTGGGTCAGGGTTGAAAACACATGATTGGTATACCTTTGTCAAGGTAAGTCATGTTCTCTATTTACAATATATTTGTAAAATTGCATGTACTTTTTATTGTATTATTTTACAATATATTGAAAAGATCATTTTTTAATCATTGCAGTATGTCCTACCTCTATCCCTCCCAGACCAGTTTGACAATAGTGTTAAACAAGTTATATACGATCTTAGAAAATTCATGAGGTTAGAAGTGTTATTATATTTATGACTTGCTTTACTTTTTGTGTAATTTATTGTATATCTTTCTCTAAAATCTTGTTTATATGTTCTTGCGAGTTGAATCTCTTTTAGGTGGTTATCATCTAAATAAATTGATAAAAAAAGATATGCAATATTGGAAGAGAAAAATTCCCCACGTTATGTGTGAAATGCAAAAGTGTCTATCTCCAACTTTTTTCAATGCTCAATAACACTACCTCATACATCTAGTTGAGGAGCTTGAATTGTGTGGACCTATACCAACTAGGTCAATGTGGATGGTTGAGAGGCACTTGAAATTTATGAAGGGCTTGGTTTGACAAAGAGCATGTCCTGAGGGTTCTATGGTGGAGGGATATATGGTATACCAGACCATGGTGTATACTAGTGAATACCTTCCCAAGTTTGTAGCAAATATCCATGTAGATCGCATTTGGGATCCCAACTCTATTAACAAATTTGAAGGGGAGTACTTGATGGGGAAATGTAGATTGAGGAAAGTGAGAGCTAATTATATGATGTTATTTTAGTTTATTAATTCTTATAAATCTTCAATATAAGTTGTTTTTAAGCGGTCTATTTGTTTTCTTTACAGTTGGTCATGAGTGGGATGCACTAGATTTTTATATTGCAAACAATCTTGATTGGATGACAGTATGGATTTAACAATCTCAAGAAAATAGTCACTCATTAACATGGGATGGTGTTGTATCATTGGTTATAGAAGCTCATCATAATGGAGATCTCAATGTTATGCCAATAGTACTTGATCTAACATATGGTTGAAGAGGTTAAAAGGTATGTAGAAGTTTACTAACCATGACCCATAAGTTTAATATCAACTCATGAATCGATGCAAATAATCTTGATATGTTTGAATAATTGCAGATCAAACACCAAAAAGCTATGTACTACCATGGCCATAAATTTCAAATAAAAAAGTTAGGTGACACGAAGAAAACATGTGATTCTAGGATAAGTGCAGTCTACGAGGTCACAAATATTTCATCTAGAAATGACATACATCCTCAATAATCTAAAAATAAATACTATGGCATTTTGGATGATATACTTGAGTGCGACTTTAATTCATTCAAATTAGTTCTATTTGTTGTCAAATGGTATAGGCTATGGCTAAATCAAAATGATCCTGATATGACTATTACTGAATATGATAGTAGATTTACAATGACTAATACAAGGTCATTTGAGTTAGTTGGAGATGAGCCCTATGTTCTTCCAAGCCAATGTGAGAAAGTGTTTTACTTTGTCATTCCACATAAATCAGGTTGGTCATTTGTTGTTAGACATGATCGAAGAGGAAGGCTGATACAGTATAATGTGAAGGAAGAAGAAGATACTAAAGAATTTGAAGACGAAGTAAATGATGATCACGAATGACTATTTCACAATGAAGAAGAAGAAGAAGAAGAAGAAGATGATGATGATGATGATGATTTCGGTGATGCTGACGATGGTCATGATGATGATAGTCACATGGTGATGATGATGGTGATGATGATGATGATGATAATGATGATGATGATGATGATGATGATGATGATGATGATGATGATGATGATGATGATGATGATGATGATGATGATGATGATGATATGGATGAGGAGGATGATAAATAACATGATCAATGAAATGTATGTCAAGGTATGATCAATGCCATGTATGAGGTATTGATTTATTTGTAGAAATTTGAATTAAGTTATTATGTGTTGAAATCTATAGTCATGGAGTATATTTTGTATCATGTAAATTTTGTCTTTTATGTAATTTGTAGCTTACATATCATGTAATTTTTTACTAACTTAAGATAAATGATTTACATATGCAAGAAATTTAACGCCTTTGACATGGATCGACATGTATAATTTATTATTTGGTTTCCTTTTATTTAGTCAGCAAAATATATAGATCCTACTATGTATCTCATTTGATGGATTGCAAGTATCACCAAATAGGTATTTGTCTCATTTTTCTTCCTCAAGTGAGGAAAATGTCGGAATACAAGACAAAAGTGAGACATTTAGTAGGTCTAAAATAGGGAGATCAAGTAGAGGTTGAAAGATTAGAAGAAAATTTGATAAATGAATGCAATTTTTCCTTGCTAAGGGAGGGTCATGTTCTTATGATAATGAAACCAAAGGAGACATGAAGGTTCCCTTAAGGTACACACATCTTCAGAAAGAATGGGTACCCAAGGAACTACCTCCAGTTAATACTAATTTTTCTGTTAACGAAAGGATATATCGCATAGTTCCATCTTCATTACATGGTTTGGGCTTATTTTCCATGGATGGTATAAAGGTCATTTATAATCAAGTTTTTGAATTGATGGAGTATGTAGAACCTTGTTACAATTACAAGAATTGGATGTGGATTGTACAATATAAAAAAAGTATGTGTAGGTATGCATTGTCAGTAAATTATATACAATGCAAAGAAAATGATCAAACTAAAAGGCTCACTATGTATATTGATGGAAGACCAAAAGCAACAGGGAATATTGTAGGTTTTATAAATACTTCTCGGCCTAAGTCAACAAATAAGTGACCGAATTGTATATTCGAGGCATGTGAGGAAAATCATGTATTTGTATCTATGATAAAATCAATAAGTGCATGGGAAGAGCTTCTAATAGATTCCAATTTGAATCATGCATATTCAAAAAAATTCCTTATCATGGGACTAGTAAGTATAAAATTTAAACCAATTGCCTCCAATTAATATTGACTCCAATTGCTTCTGATTGCGAATAATTACTAATCTTTGTCAAAGGGTGACATGGATATTCCACCTCAAGATATAGGCAGGGATGTTCCTCACAATACACCTTCTTCAGCAAAGGTAAACTTTAATTATTGTAATTCTACAAATTATATAGAAACAAATGTCATATTATTATGTTCTTTTCTTTATGGATTTGGAGTTATTTTGATATAATTTTACTAATATTGATGTCACAACTTGATACTTATTGATAGAGAAAAACAAAAGAGGCAGTGGATCTATTGTGATCTGAAGTTGAGGTGGCATTTAGAGATGATGTAGAATCTAACTCTAACCATATGTTTATGGCTACTCAAATAAAAAATAATTATGGTAATGAAATTCTTAACCTTGTAATGGAAGAAAATGAAACTAAGGAGTCAAAGGAACTCGAAGAAGAATTGAAAAGTAGAGTCAAGTCTATTAGTGTAAGCAGTAATTAATCTTAAGCAATAATGAAAGTTCAATATATGTTTATATTTTATACTATCTTATGGATCATGATCTAAAATATGATGTGTTCTTCTTACAAGATTTTTTGACATGTGTAAAACATCGTCAACATGGTGAGGGTTGTAGCGCCGCACCGCCTTCATGTAAATAATCCTTAAACTTTAACCATTGATTCAACCTTTGTATGCATTATTGACTCAACTTATATTAGGGATGCTTCTAGTACCCCATTTAATATTTATCCATTGCAAATGTCTTTGCTAACAATGTATTCTTTAGCTCATGATGAAGTGCAGATGCCTCCTTAGGTTAACATTCTACATTCGAGGGCTGCATTGTCTGCAACAAGGTGCTTGCAGACATCTTCCTGTGTACCATCTACAATTGATAAAACCTTATTTTTCTATATTTTTTTATGTGCTAATCATGCATAGATTATTTTTCTTGTGTAAATTTTATACACTATATGGACCTATTTTTTGCACTAATAGATACACCTACACCTGGTACAAGAATAGATCAGACCAGTACTAGTGAAGATCAACCATTTCCTAAATCAACCCATGTTACTAGTACTGGTTCGTTTGCAGGGACATTGTTGATGAACAAGAACAATATGGTTCCATTAAAAGTACCAAAGCTTCCACGTCCTTTAAAATTGTTATTATTTACAGTGTAATTGTAGTTTACTTATACATAAATCATTTTGGACTAATAATCCCATGGTATTTTTGTAGGAAATGATGTTTTTTATGATCATCTTTTTGAAATGAAATTGAAGCTATTTGGGCCCACCATACGTAAAAGGTATGTAGCTTCATAATATTGGTATAATATTTTTCTTATCTTTCATTTATTGTACTATATTAAAGTTATGATATCTAACAATTTTTTTTTCTTCAGAAAAGGTGGAATGATCAGGATACTAGCTTAAAAAAACAACTCATTAAATCTTTAGAGGACCTCTTTGGAAATGAAACTTTTGACAAAGTCATGATTCTTACAAAATCAACCAAACATATAAAGACTGTGAGGGATGAATATAGAAGGGCTCTAAAGGATAACCCAAAGTACGAGCATCCTCTTATGATTCCACTGATGGAGTGGAATGAAATAATGGAAGATAAAAAAGAGAAAAGGCTAAAGGGTAGTGGAATTCAACCAGAAGATGAAAAAAGAAGGTATGTCATGATATTACTAAGTAGAATGTAATCATGTACTAATTAGTGATCTTTGTAAATATATAATGTAACATGTTTCAAAATTTTCATAGACTGTGTTGGTTGTTCCCTTTAATCTTCAAAACATGTAGATTTATACTTTGATGGATAACTATAATGAAACTTGACTCTATCACCACTCCAAAGTCTACAAGGAAAAGGGCCAATTAACAAGGATCAAGGAGATCCTCCTACACTTTGAGTCTCAATGCTCAGGCGGGTGTACCCTTAACTCACTTCTTCAAAGGAGTCTCTAAACAATATATAACTATACCCTTTACTATCTGATTGAAAGGTTTATCATTTAATTGTGTGTTTGTGATTGCTGATGATGGATTGCTTCCAGAGAATGGATCAGTACCTTATCCCAGGGTAGAGAGTCACTTAACAATCTATATCACCCCAAAACCTTACCTCAAACATATATAGACTCAGAGTAAGTTCTTTGCCTATTACTCCCCTCACTCACATATCAGGACATCAAATCCTTACCTTGCCATGAACTCACTGAACTTACCTTAAAGACTTTAATCCTAAATTTTTTAGGAACTCAAAGATAACCTCAAAATACTCTTTGTTTACCATATGCTAACCCACTTTGTGCAATCAACATATATGAGCTCAAGAGCAAAACAAAAATACATACACCAATATGAGATTGGAATCCAAAATATTCTCACTAAGACATGCAGAATCAATACATTACCAAATGACAAAATGCACAAAGGAAACAAACCCTAAATCCAGGCTCTCCTTGTTCAAATTTTCACTATCAACAATCTGGGACCAAAACCAAAAGAATTGGAACCCCTATAAACTAAAAATCTGCAACTTATACCCCCCTAGTCATCTTGGAAATTTGCAACAAGCTACGAATGACTAGGGTTAGGGTTTCAACCACCCAACCTACTAGAAACAATCATGAATTTAATTCAGGGGTGACAAACACATCCAATCCAGGAAAGAGGAAATCTTGAATTGATCCTTAATTATGAAAGTCTTCTCTGCAAGTACAAAGGATCACAAAACTAGGCTCAAAAGGACACCCTGCAACATGCCTTGAGCCACAACTGCAACGTACATGCTTTGCAAATGAGCACTAGACACCCTGGAACACACTACAAATAGAAAACCAATCACTTCTCACCAAACAGGGTCGTTTCTACATTGAATTCCATAAAAATGGTACCCTCTGTTGCTGGAAACTCTTAGAAATTCAAAATTTGAATCTCAACGGTTATTTCTTTGGTGCCTGCAGAGAAACGATAGCCAAAATTTAAACCTTTACCAACTTTAAAATGTAGCCGTCCGATCAATCTCCCTTCATAGGTTTTATGACTTTCCTTAAAAGTGGTCCGAGTCAAACTTAGCAAATTGGCAACAAAGAACCTTCGCCAATTTGTGAAACACTTCGCTCCTTTGCTAAATAATTTAGCGACTTCCTGACTACCGTTCGCCAAATCACCAAACAAACTAGTGAATCACCTTTTTTATGCGCGAATGTGTGAACACATTGGATTTTGTCAGCACCGCTAGATCTTTATCAACTCTACCAAACCTCAGACCCCAGCTGGGTCCACTTGATGCCACCTGTCACCATGCTATTCATTGTATCTGCCTGGTCACTAACACAGGACCCACCACGTGTATCCACCTCAGCACCTGCCGACCAATCAAAAATCAACACATCACCACACCTGGAAAATGGATCCACTGCCCGTCAACCCCTTTAAACACTGCAAGATCAGACGGTTGTCACATGATCACAAGGGGAAAGAAAATTCCTTGTGGTCATGCAGCAACCGTAGGATTGAAAGGGCTCTGACAATCGGGCCCACACCTCTACCCTGCATCCAATCAGATGGTGGGCGCATGATCGCATGGGGTGAGAATATTCCATGCGATCACACACTGACCGCAGATCTTAAATCTCTGTCACAAGCCCTGCTGACATATCTGACTCATCACCACATGGACCAATCAGAAATGAGCACCTCAGGACTATCTGACACGCAGACCCACCTAGACCCACGACACGCCCACATAGGAAAATCCAATGGCTATCGCAAAAGTGTAAGGGATAAACACTGTGCATCTATACCATGCAAACTTATGTTGACCACTGATCTTGTCCGAACCTTAATCACACCGGGCAATGGGAAGAACTGGGACCCACACGGATAGGTGGCAAGCGGTCGCATGATCGCGTGTCAGAAAAGTCTAACATGCGGCCATGTGACAACCAATCACTTTGAAACCTTTGAAGACCCGGGCCCACCATCCAGTTGGACTTGCACAGTTCGGAAACACCACCAATCAAGGCAGAAGTGCGAGGTCGAAAACACACAAGGTTTTTGACGAAAGAGGATCGAAAACACACAAAGTTTCTGACGCCAAAAGAAATAAGCACACAAAAGCTGGAAGGCATAAGGTCGAAAACAACAAAGTTTTTCACACAGACCAAAAACATCATGGATTTTCAAAAATATTGTGGGTTTTCGACACTGTGGTAGATTCTAAAAATATTTTCCTACAGGCCTTAGAACTTGAATAACTTTCTAGATTTTGCAATTCAGCACGTGCAATTTAGACTGGAGTAAGGTGATACATTGAAGAGCATGGGGCAGGACACTTTTACAAAAACATTTGCAGGGAAGAGGCCATTCTCACAGGATTTTTGCTATGACAGAAAAATGGCCTAATAGACTGCGAGACACATTAAAAGCCACACAAGCGAGATTAACAAAGGTTGGCCAACAGAAACTTGGCTCTGTTCGCTATATGAAACTTCACTCTTGACTTGTAAGTAGCAGCACTGGAATTTCATATCAAATTTTTATATAAGGTTACAAACAATTATGTTTAATCAAATCATACATGTAAAAGTGATGATATTAAACAAACAATACAGGGCACAAAATTCAATGTAGAGCCCACGGATGAAGACAAGAGAATAACCTTGAAGGAAGGCTATGCAGTCATGGCTACATGCCTATGCCAAGAATCCCAAAGCCATAATGAAGCATCTACTGCACCAGATGAGACACGGGTAAATTGGTCAAATGGAAAGTAAATCAAATTGAATATTTAATTTCAAACATAAATTGACTATTTCATGATAACAATGAGCATGGCATTTCACTATAGCCTTCAAATCCTACCACAAAACCTAGGCATGATGAAGGCCATGATGTGCATCACAATGTTGGAGGTATTAATTTTCTATAGGAAATAAATTACATAATTATTAATAGAATATCTTTAATTGCAATTGGTTGTGTAACCTTTTTCTGAATATTTTAGAGCATGTTTAGCATGTTGAGGTGGTGTAAGATCAAAATTTTATTGTACATGATGATGTGGCATTCTCAAGTAAATAAAAATGCATGTTATGTTCTACTGGTTAATGAAATACATGTAACAATTAAAAAAGTATGTGAATTTAACCCATTTACTTATTATTGCAGTAGACCCCCCTTTAATGTAGTAGCGTCAACCTCCTCGAGAGATGAGGAAGCATCATAATTTGAGATCACAATCACAAGAGGAGGAAGATAATATGAGATAGTTAAAACACTTATTATGGATATAGAGGTTGATGTGCATGTCAAGAAAGAAATGAATGAAATAAATGCAGGCAAGACTTTTACATCCAATACTAAATATGCTTTTTACCATGATAGTTGGAGATTGCTAGCATATACTTTTGTATTTTGTAAATGGGTTGATGGTATTTATTTATTTAAGAAAATCCAACTCATTATCCCCAACTTTGTTCATATTTTTTTTCCATATCTGTTTAGTTTATTTACCAAAAAATTCTCTCAATTTCACAATCATTCATTTCATTGTTTTATATCAGCTTCAAGAATGAGGGTGGCAACACAAGAAAAAGTAGAGGCATAGAAAATTTTACAAATCAAGAGAGCAGAAGCTTTCCTTATTTTATTTGCCAGTATGCATCAAAACTTCCTTTTATGTTATGTATGTATATTTTATAGATTTGTATATTTATAATTTTAAAATTTGTATGTAATATACATTGGGAGATAATATATTGATATTGACAATTCTTCTTATATGATGAAATACTGAATCTAGAAAATTAATTTATGAATTTGCATCTATTTGTGAGATAATATATTAATATTGGTAGTAATAGTGCAGATGAAAGAGGACGTGACAAATTGAAATAATAAGATACAACTGGAGGGAATTTGAATAAAAAAATGTAAAATTCTAACACACCAGTTCAAATAAAACCATTAAAAAATCCATAACCGAATCTAGTTTGCAAAAGCCAACACACTTGAAACTCACCTTCTCAATGTTTTCTCTAATAGCATACTTGCAATCCCGCTAACAAATCTCTGTAATATCAGCTCCACTAAATCCTTGGGTATAACGGGCTAGTGTCATTAGGTCTACATCCTTTGATATGGGTGATTTTCTAAAGCAAGACTTGAAATTTTGATAACGTGAAGACGCATCAGGTAAGGGAATATAAATCAACTGGTCAAGTCGGCTAGGCCTTAGCAATGCAGGATCGATGATATCCGGTCTATTTTTAGCACCAATAATGAAAACTATTTTCTTGGCTGTCATACCATCCATCTTTGACAACAACTGGTTAAGGACTCTATCTTCGGCACCACTAGCATCCCCAACACTGCTTCCATGGTGCAAACATGCAAACTAGTTATGCATCACTAGTAAGAAAGCCTATCTCAAATAGTTCAAACAAAATTCCTACTCAAATATATTCACCGTCCTTAACTTGAACTTCACTCATAAAAAATCAACACACCTATGTAGCAATAGAATTGAGCTCGTTAAAAAATAGGACATAAGGAGTTGATCCTCTACCTTTATCAAAAATTTCCCTCACATTAGCCTTGCTCTCTCCAAACCACATTGTTAACAATTTAGGGCCCTTCACACTAATAAAATTGGCCCGACATTTGTTAGCAATGGCTTTCACAGATGGATTACTAGAGCCCAAAGCAGTCTGGAAGTGCTCATTGCTAATGGCCATGGAGTTTATAATCTTAGCATCTATTGTCTCATCTTCTAAGTCTATAACATCCATCTTTTCCCTAATGCACTGAACTATAGCTTCAGTACACAAAGCAGCAAGATCTTCTCCAACATATCCATGGGTATCCTTAGAAATATTTTCAAGATCAACCCGTAACAATAAAACTAAAGATAAATAGATACTCCATCAAGAAACATAAAGATTAATAAATGCTTTCAAAATCCAAGAACTGTTTAATATTAGATATAGAAGTACAAAAAATAAGGCCCCAATATACATACATCATCAGAGAGCTTCATATTCTTTGTACGGATGTGAAGCACTTCCAACCTGCCCAGTTCATCTGGAACCCCAATATCAATCTCCTTGTCGAACCTTCGAAACCTTCTAAATACTGGATCAATACTATTTGGTTGAGGACATGGTGAGCTTAGAGAATACAGAGATAGACTTGGACGATGACTCTGCCAAAGATGAAAATTAGTTTTGGATCTCTAGTAAAAAGAAAATGGGGAGACATAAGAGTAACAGTTAAGATGCAGAGGGAAAAAGTACATATTCTTTTGAGGATACTTCTATGGATGAGAAGGGGAATTTTGAGGCTTTTTGGGAGGAGATTATAGAGGATACATAGGTTACGGGGATGATGAAGATGAGAAAATTGGGGTTGAAGGAAAATAGGATAAAGCTAGAAATGATGAGGGCTTTGTCGACGGTATTAGGGAAGATCCTGTTGTGGAGCTGAGTACTAACCAAGGAACTAAAAACATCATTATAGACCTAGACTCTTCTTACATGGAGAAAACTCTAGAAATTAAGGAGGACCAGAAGGAAAGAGTGGAGATGCCTGATAAATTGGATAAGGACATAGAAATTGGAAAGAATAATGAACAAAATATTATGAAGGACACCATTGATGAGGTATACATGGATGAGGGTATCAACAATTGTGAGGACAAGTTAGAAGGGGAGGATTACGCCATTCTCTATTCTACTCAAATGTTGGCTAAGGAAAATAAAGGGATCGATATTAGATAGGAGGCTGCTAAGAGAGAGGATTATGTGTTGACGATAATGGAGGATATTACTGATAAGGAGGAATTGCATTTGGGCTTCTTACTCACAACTAAAGCTAGAGCTCTATTTCCTTTTCGAAATGACATATGATGCTATCAAGAGATTGAGAAGCTTAAGGCATGGAACACTGACCTGGAGGCTAAGTATCAGAATCTTTTGGAGAGAGTTAATAATACGGGTAAGGACTATGACCACTCTTAGGATTTTTGTGCCACTATTAAATTATCGGCTAGGATTGAATGTGTTGAAAAAATGATGGAAAACCTGTGTGGGCATTTTATGGAGGGCATGAAGACTGCTACCAGAATCCCTCTTCTAGTAAGGAAATTATGGGGCTCAAGGAGAAGAAAAAAAATCACAGAGCTCAAGAAAAAAATGAAGTCTCCATCCAAATTCTGAAAGGATGGCAGTAACTGGTTTGTTTTACTAGTTGTCTTTTTGTTTCCTATGTTGTTGGTTTTAGCTAGTTTGGGGTGTTTGTCCCCCCTTTCTATTTTGGTAGCTCTTTTTTTATTTTTATCTTACATGGTCAAATAACTAGCATGATAATGTAGTAAGGCTTTTTGGTACATGTATGAATAATATAAATGTGAAGGTTGATAGTAATAGCGAAGGAACATTACTTACAACTTATTTTTGTTATCTCTTTATAGGGAACGATGTGGGAATTTTAGGTGTTTTAACTTCTTTCTGGAAGGGTTCAATTTATGGTTGTGTTCATTTAAAAGAAGTATCAATTTTTCATGAAAGGGTTATTAATAAAATATGTACGCCTGAAAGGTCTTTTCAAAATACTTCATTGTATATTTAATACTCCTTATATTTTAAATTTATTTACATTTTACTTTTAAATTTGATTTGTATGTATTTTATATATTTATAGAATAATAAAAAATAATAGTATTTAATATGCATGTACAAGAATAATTGCATATGGAATATAAATTTAAGTTTTTAAACAAACACATAATTAGTTTGATGTGTTTGATAATTGAAGTTATTGTTATTTTTCATTTTTAGGTTGTAGAGAATTTAGTTGACAAATAATAAAAATGAATAGTTTACTAGATATTTTGTATTTTGAACAATTCTATGACTATCTCATGGGTCGCATAACTATAAGATCCAACATGAGAAGAAAATATTTTTATGTTACATGATTTAAGGAAAAAAAAAATTTATTCCATTTATTATAAAATATCCACAAGCGAACATTTAATTAATAAATGTAATGATGTCAATTGATAAGAAAGAAAAAGAAACTTCAACTATTTCATATGTACAACATTTTCATAGTCATTAATACATGACTGAAGGTTATATTTTGCCTTCATTTTCTCACATAAGTTATAATTGATTTTACATTTGAAAATTATACTTCAACAAATAATATGAAATAAAATCGATAACATTGTATTTTAAAAGACAATTAACATTATAGATTTTTAACATTAAAAACCTCATAATCAATATTTTATTTAGATTGAACATCCAAACTGAATATTTGTATATTAGGAATTAAGCACATAGGTTCCAATAACAATATATAATATTTAATTATGCATAATTCCATTCAAATTCCTTCCGTAAACTATCTCTAATGACATATGAACGGTAGAAATAAAAATAGATATAAAAATAAAAATAGACATTTATAATAAAATGGAATTAGAAGAACACAAATAAAAAAGGAGTGACAGCGAATTTGTATTCTATGAAACAACAACAACTCATCTTCGTCCAACAACATAAGTAATTGCAGGATTTCTTTATTTATTCATACTTATTTAAATATTGCTACTATACTAGATTAACTAGATATGAAAAACAGCATGTAGAATATTGCCAATCCATCTGAGCCTGCTGTAACATGCTCCCCCAGCGATGATTAGACTGGTTAGGTTGTGGTGGTCAGCTTACACCCTCTGCAGCGGGGATCTGGATTATACCTTTTGCAGTCTCTGCAACTTTTAAACGTACCATGCCCACCTTCTGTAGTAACATGCTCACCTTCTGTAGTAACATGCTCCACCGATGCTTTCACTGGAGATGCTGTAGCTCTGGGTGGTCTGCAGCAGCGGGGATCTGGATTATACCTTCTGCAGTCTCTACAACTTCTTAACACACGCCCACCTTCTTCACTCGCCTGGGCCTGCATGCCACGCGTAGCGGAGACATGGCAAGTGAATATCGAAATGAGCGAGATAACAAGTATGAGCATGATGGCCACTGACTTCCCCATTGGACACTGTTTCAGATACCCAATCACTTGGCTCAGATATGCAATGGCAGAAGAAGACGAGGAAGATACAGACGGAGAAGGGAAAGGCAGCTATATTTATAGAGAAAACATTCTGAATAGTTCAAATTGTAGTTAAAATTTTGAGCGAGAGGCGTTCAAACTCATAGTGCGTGTCAAAGAGTCCGCGTATGACTAAGTGCTAAAGTATTTGTTGAATAGGTTACGGTGACTAATGATTCCACCTGTTAAAAGTGTCCTCCTTGAACATGGCATCTATTGAAATCTGGTTCACAAACGAAACCAAGCATATTTCTTCATGAAGAGAGTGGGACTGAGTCATCCGTGAGTTGGGTGAGTAGTTTTCGTTTAAATATTTGGTCGTTAGATTTCCATCTTCCACCTGTGAAAAACGCAGTGAACGTCCTCCTTCAACGTAGGATTCCTTGTTCAGAGAATGCGAGTCATCCGCCTGTTAGCAAATTAGTCGGAAAATTTTCCCACGTCTAGGGTCTTGGTATCACGGTAGCTTACAAGCTACAGTTGTTTATCTCCTTTTATATATCGATTTTGTTGAGAAGATTTTGGGTATCATTTATTGTTACATTTTAGATTTATTAGAGTATCATTTACGTACAGTTGATGATTGATGACATATATAGGTTACAAGGCTTCATAATAGTATGCCATCTATATATATACAATGTTATAATTTTTTTATATATTGATTAGTTCAATTTATTCTATAGAGTATAGAATGATTCTATTTATCAATTTTTTTTTTTACTAAAATAGTAAATAATAGGAACTTGAGATAATAAATTTAAAATGGAGAGGCAATTTAGGAATAACTTCTTATGAGTCTACTTTTATCAATTTGTTCTCATCACTTAATTTGAATCTATTATACATCTAACATAGATATTGGTAACACAATCGCCCTTTTGTTTATCAAAAAATGTTTGTATTTTGTTGCTTTTGCACTAGTATCTATTGTGTAGTATATAATGGTAGCTACTTATTTTATGTCTTTGAAGTTGTCCCTCCACTATTTATTTGCTAGTATTTACTTCCCTAAGACTTATGTCGTTAGAGTCTTCCTTTATGTGCAACACTAGCCCTTTTCCCTTAGGAGACATTCATTTTGTCTATGCTTGTCTTGTGATGGCTTTAAATTTTTATTATGTAAATATTTAGGCTATGGAAAATTCATGGTTGACTACGTACCTATCGACATCCCTTCATTCTTGGTGTGTTAATTAGATTTCCATTTCTTTGGCAGTGGTTGTTTTAATAATCAATACTTTATATAATTATTAATTAATATTCCAAAATTATTAATTAATATATTTAATTGATAGTTTATTTTATTTAGAAAAAATATTTTCTTTAGATGGCGTACTTTAGCTATTTTATATTGAGGAATTTGTTTTTAAAATTAATTTAGTAAGTATAAATAGATTAATTTTGTACTATTAGAATTTATCTAATTTGTTTTATCTAGTTTGTTAGATAAATTAATTTAATTAATGCAATTAAATTGATTTATTAATCTAGTAAGATTATTTGGGTTGGCTAGTTGTATAAATAACTTAGTTAATTTCATTTTGGTTTAAAATTAGATTATATTTAATTCGGTATTGTTTAATACCATAGTAATCACTTACCTAATCCTAGATAATTTAATATGTTAATCTTTCATTTAATCCTAAGATAGATCTTAAGGTTAAGGAAAGACTTTGGAAACCATTAATAGTTGATTTACTGACATTTAGTGAATTATCAATTTAATGGACTATGACTTGATAGTTAACCCTAGAACTTGATGAGCATTTCAATATGCTAGGGGTGAGCGTTAACAATAAACCCTCAATCAAGTTAGCCAACACCTTCTTTGTATCATCTATTCAACTTTAGTCAACTGTTAACCATAAACTTAAACTTATAACCTTTGAAAAAAAAAGTTGGTGCATTTTTGCATGTAAATTTATGGGCACGACATCCAAGCCTCCTCATATGTAAAGATCCATTCAAGATTGGTGTTGAAGATCAAATACCATTGATTTGAGACATCCTACATTCATTCTACATCCATTGGAGCATCCCTACTTGCGAATTTGAGAATTTGAATCCTCTACAAGGACTTCAACATAAACAAGGTGAAAAGTTCCATTTGCTTTGTTTATGCACATTACAATTTCAATTCAATTTCAAGGTTAATTCTTAAATTGGGGTTTGACCAAGGCAAACCCCCCAAACCAAACAACAAAAACCCTCTTTTTCTAGTAGGTACAGGTGCGTAATTGCGGATCTGAGCTTGGATTTGGATACCCTTTTTGATGAACTTTCGAGATCTGCAAACACAATCAAAGTCGACCTTCAAAATATTAATGTAGCCTTTGACCTTTTATCGGGGTCAAAGACTACCTGCTGTCAAAAAGATAAAAATTTTCTGTGTTTTCTTCATCTTGGCATTTCCAGTTTGAAATAGGTTGCAGAATTGCCCGAAACTACACACAGACATAAAAAATTGGCATTTTCGAGATCTCTCCTATTTTGAGGTTAGTATTTTCCTTTTAATTATTTCATATTTCAAGCACATATTATCCATAGGGAAATATAAGGTTTTCTTCATCTTTCATATTCTCCATAAAGTTATTCAATTGTGCATTAACCTTTTGGTTGATCAATTTGGATCTCTCCTTTGGAAATTTGGATTTAGAAGTAGATCTCATATTTTCCCCATACATTTTAAGGGTGGATACTATTTCACCTTATTCATTTTGGTGAACCCAACATACTTACTCTCATTTCTTTTGTCGAATTAGATGCTCTATTATGTTATACGGTGTTAGATCTTTTATGTATTAGATTCCTTTTATATGTTTACATCTCATATAAAATCAAAATATTTGGTGTTAGTTTAGTTCATTTGCATTGCATCAGTTTATGAGCTTTACTACCTTTAGTCCTACTTATAGCATTTTGGTTAGATGAAGTCGGAGAATCATGGGTTCCTTTGATCCTAAATCTTCTTCTCCTTTCCTTAGGATCCCAGATGATAATTTGATTCTTCATGATTCCAATCATATTATGGAGAAAAACTCTTCTCACTCATCCCATGATGAGGATGACACTTTAAGAGTTCCTCCTAAACAAGTCCAAAAACTTTCAACTAAACTTGATAAAATGGGTAATTCGCTTATTCAAGAGAACCATAATCAAGATTCTATTCAACCTATTGAGGCTCTTAAGAAAGTTCTTCATGATAGTGATCAAGGTGTTAACCTCTTGCATGGTATTACTTACCTCATGCATTCAAATGTTAAACCTCTAGCTAAAGATGCTCAAGATTTAGGGTTGATTCCTCCTATCACTAGTGTAGAACCCTCTTCTAATCCTTTACCTAGTATTCCTACCTATACTCCGTCTTTGGTGACTATGATGGTTCCCTCTGTTCCTATGAGTGTTCCTCATATGTCCCTTCCTACATCACAACCTTCATATCATAATGTTCCTTTTACTTATTCCAATCCGCTTCCAACTATAGTTCCTAGTGTTCCTCTAGTTGTGTCTTCTATTCCTACAACTTCTTACACTATACCTAGTGTTTCTGATGTTGTTACTCATCCTATTTCATCTAATGATTCAACAATCATCAGTTTGGCTCAAACTGTATCATCCTTACAACAACAACTTGCTTCCCTCACACAAAATAAGTTTGCTATTCCTACATGTGACATCGGAAGTCCTTTGTCCCAAGACATTATTCGTACTCCTATTCCTCAGCAAGTTGATATGCCTCTTTTTAAGAATTATAATGGAAAAGGAGACCCCATTCATCATGTTAAAACATTCCAAATCCTTTGTAGTGATTATGCTCATGACCATAGGATTTTAGCCAAACTGTTTGCTCAAAAATTTTGTGACAAGGCCTTACAATGGTATTGTTCCTTGCCTCCTTATTCTATTGATTCCTTTCCACAACTTGCCAATGCCTTTATTCAACAATTTCAAAACAATATTGGCCTGCAAGTGTCTTTGACTAATTTGATGCATTGTAAACAAAGTGCTAAGGAAAAATTAACTAAATTTATTGGTAGATTTAAGCATTTGTATGCTCAGATTTCCTATCCTGTTCCTGATACTGATATTCAATGTATGTTTATTTCAAATTTGCAAAAGGATATTAGAGATAAGATTATGCTTACTGAGTTTACCTCTTTTCAAAAACTTTCTAAAGCACTTCATCATTATCAATTACAAGTGAGTCAATTTGAGAGAAACACTCCAATGGCTCTTGTTTCAATTGATAAAAGTGATGCTGCTCCTAATCCAAACAAATTTCAAAAATTCAAAAACTATGTCAAAATAAACAAACAGGTAAATGCAGTTGCATCTCATAATGCCACTTCTGGATCCACTTCTTTTCGATTAAATTGTACGTTTGCTCCTCTTTCTGAATCTTGACATGCTATTATGAATAGGTTCTTAACTGCTAATATGATTACATTACCTTCTATTCGACCTCTATTACCTATTACAATTACATCTAAATCATTTGATCCTAAAGCTTTTTGTCAATATCACCATCAGAATGGTCATGATACTGAAAAGTGTTATTCTTTAAAACATAAGGTTCAAGACTTAATTGATTCTAATGCCTTATCTATGGATAATCTTGATGGCAGTGGAAAAAAAATATCTCTCCTCCTAATCAAAACCTTCAAATCTATACGAATCCTTTACCTATGCATGATACTAATACCATTCCTCAACCATCTATGGAAATTGTGTATGATTCAAAGATGGATGATCTCAATCATGTTGTTAATCAAGTGGAGCATGTTGGTCAATCTATATCTCCACCTCAACCTCATATTCAACCTCAAGTTCAACCTCAACCTCAACCAAAACCTAAGCTTAAATTGAAAACTCAACCTAAACCTCGACAACAACCTAAGAATAAAATACCTCAAGAAATTTTAATTACCTTTGATGACTCTAAGACTATTAAAGCTCCTGATGGTCCCCTTTACATTTATGTTAGGATTTCTCATAAACCTACTAGTGGTTGTCTTGTTGATCCTACATCCTTATTCAATGTTATTACTGAAGAAAATATTTTTATGAAAATCTTACAACATGATTCTTATGATACATCGGATGTGTGGATTCAGACTTGTAATGTTTTTCTTTATCCATTATTTGGTTCTATTACTTTACTGGTTGAACTTTGTGGAAAAATTGTGAACACTACCTTTGTTGTTGTTCGTACTTCTGATTAATTTCAAGTTAAGCTAGGTTTTCCTTGGTTGAATTCCATGCATGTTGTTACTTCACCTATCCATAAATGTCTTAAATTTTTCCACAATGAAAAAATGAAGATGGTTAATCATAGTTTATATCAACCTTCTAGGCCTAGATATTGTGCTGCTCTTGATTTCTTTTGGCCTTCATTACCTAATTCATGTCCTCCTAGACCTGATAATCTATTCCGATCATATAAAGATTATAAACATTATAAGATTCTTGAATTAAGCATACCTCCTATGGATATTAATCATGGTATTTTGTCTACACCTTCCATACCTCCTTTAACTATGGCTTCTAGTTCTATTAATCAAGTTCCTCCTATTGCTGATAATCCTATCGATCTTCCTAAGGAACCTGTTATGGATCCTGTGATTGTTCCTCCTAGTTCTCAACCTATTTCAAGGAAATCAAAGCGTAATAAATCTTCTAATGAACATCGTAATAAATGTCATGCTCATGCTAAATCTCATAATTCTGTTCATCAAAGATCTCTACCTTCTTCAGATAAATCTATGCATGATGTGTTAGAAGAAGTTGTTACTAATAATGATTTTAAGATGCATCCTTACAATGATTCTATTTGTATCTTAGATCCTATTTTGATTAATTTGGATGAAGAAGATACTCTTGATGATACTGATGATGTTGTTGGAAATATTCAAGACTAGCTAGGTTACTGAGAGGGGAGGGATGAATCAGTAACTTCAAAACTTTTACTAATTTTAGATCTCAACCATTTTCTCAATGACATTAGATTGATAAGCTAACTATATGCATGAGTAACAAAAAGAATAAAACATTCATAACACTTTGAACATAGAGATTTGGTGACTCAGAAACCTTCCAAATAGAAAGTAAAACTGGGGTGGGGATGAAACCCACTAAACTTCAATACTGCCGTATAAAGTTTGCTAGTTAAGGCTTACAATGATCACTTCTGATGATCTACCCTGTTAGGAGCAATAAGGACTACTAGGTCCACCTTGTTAGAGGATTTACAAGCATACAAATAAGTATGCACTCGGTTAAGAGATTTTTGCAAAGACTGTTAAGTCTACCTGGTTAAAGGATTTGGGGCTGATTCACATGTTAGGATGAAACAATAGATCTCTTACTTGCAACTGTGCTTGCTGATTGAGATTCTCTGATGTACTGATCACCTTCTGTGATAGATATGTCTCTGCTGCTTCTTATACTGTTGTATCCCTTTATAATTTTCTTATCTCTGCCTTTCTTCTCTTGTTTGCTTCTCTCTTTTTTTCACACTTTGGATAGGATACAAAACATTGTTTATATATCAATCAAAATAATTACAAAACAATATCAAAGTCGGCTCTAAACAAGCAAACACAAGTATTACTGAGTCGTCCCAAATATAGTGACTCGATTACAACAAACTAACTCGGTGACTTTCTGATACTCGACATCCACTGTGTTACTCGGCATCATCATGCACTCAGTAGAAGTGGAGGTCCGGTCCATACTAACCACTCGATAGAAGTGGAGGCCCGGTCCATACTAACCACTCGGTTGTAGTTTCAAACTCGGTATATACTGGAGACTCGGTAGACATAGTGTCACTCGGTAGAGACTGAATTCCCTGTTTATCGTGCTGGCACTCGGTAAACGCTTCTCATCTCATCACTCGGTGAAGATAACTCGGTAAGCACTGTTCTACTTAGTAAACATTGTTTTGCTCTGTAAACATTGTTCTGCTCGGTAAACACTGTTCTTCTCGGTAAACACGTAGAGTCTGAATAAGTGTTGTCACTAATGACAATCATACTTAATGCCAATAGATGTTAATGATGAATATGAGACTATTGACATTGACATTGATTTACCTAATATACTTTCATCACAATTAACACTTACACCTAGTATCGAACATGATGATTCTCAAGAGGATCCTTGTTTGGAACTGGCTATCATTCCTACTATGTTGGATATAGTCCCTCTTGCTAGTTACCCACCTTCCCTAAATGATATACAATGAGATGGGGAGATTAGGTGGCATGCTTGATTGGCTTGTGCTTCGTGGTAGCTTTTTTGTGTGTTTTCTTGTTGTATTGTGCTTCTCCCATAATGTGTTCACTAACTGTTGTTAGATTTTTTTATATGATCCTTGTTACTCAATTAGTGCAAGGTGATAAAGGAATCGAAACTATTGTTCAATTCCTCTATATGTATCTCTATTCTGCTATATGTTGTTTCAAGTTATGTCATAAATGTGTTATTTTTTGTAAATCTTTCCTTGTGTAATCTGCTTGGATTCGAGACGTGGTAGCATTGATTCTTTTTGGTCTCCATGTCATGGTCCAAAATATTCTTCTTTGTATATCTTATGTAATCTTTCCTTCTTTGTGATTGTAGTTCTACTTTCCTTGGGGAATGATGTCAATTCATTTGCAATAATATATATATATATATATATATATATATATATATATATATATATATATATATATATATATATATATATATATATATATATATATATATATATATATATATATATATATATATATATATATATATATATATATATATATATATATATATATATATATATATATATATATATATATATATATATATATATATATATATATATATATATATATATATATATATATTTTATTATCATACTGACCCCACGGTAGGTAGATCCCTTATGTGTTCTCTGTATGTTTCTGTGATATTTCACTTGATTTGTCTTCGTCTAGGGGCATCTCGATGTGGAAACATAAACAGTGGAGTTGTTTATGTTTCTGTTAAAGCCATTGCTCATGCTAAAGTGTTAGCAATGAGTTTAACATGGGGGCATACACTCTTCTCACTAGTTGCCTACACACACTTTTTGATACAAATATATTATTTTTCAAGATACCTTTTCTCCCTTTCTGGATTAGCAACTAATCCTTAAAGCATGGATTTATATTTTAGGATCTCTTGATCCCTCCAGTTTCAAATAAGTATATATATATTTTCAATCCCTTAAGGTCAGAGGTGTCCTTAAGATTGGATCTCTTGTTTTTGTTTTATTCTTATGGAATAGAATATTCCTAAGGGTAAATCCTTGATGGGTTGACTAGTGAGTAGCCACATTCACTAGGTGGTTCAATTCCATCTTTCCAGTTGTGATGTTTTCTTGTGTGGTTCACGATGGGACATAAGTTCTCATTGGGCGAGATAATCAAACCCTCTATTTCTCTCTCTCTCTAGAGATGTCTCTCTTATTGTGATCTTGGAGTCAATAAAGACTTGAGTCCCTATGGGCTTGAGGTTTCTCTTTGTCCCTTGGATTACGCTAAGATTATCTTTTCATTTTGATCTCCTTTACCAAGAGTTTGCATTGAGTCCATACTTTTGCTAAAGTGGGGCCTTAATGTATCATCTTAAAATGGAAGCACTTCCATGATAAGAACATTTATCCCTCTGAGTAAGTAGTCTTAGGTCATGTTAAGTTCCTTGATTGGGTCTTTGCATGTATCTGGCTTTCTCTCCCTATTCTACTTCTCTTTGCACCTGTTTCCCACTTTATTTTTGCATTTTTGAACACTCTAGATTGAGGTCCTGAGGTTTTTTACCTCAAGGTCAAAGTCAACCTTGACCCTAACCTAGGTCAGGGATGACCTCAACCCTAACTTAGTGTGGGGTCTACCTCTTCCTTGACCTAGATTTCAAATTTTAGGATCCCAGGATTTTCAGGTGTCGGGTTTCAGAGATATTTGTTTTCCTGCTTCCAGGATGACCAATTTAGGTTTCAGAATGCTAAATCCTTAAATTGCATTTAATATGGGTCCATTTCTATAGGTTAAGGTTATTTGGGATTTAATTCACCAATATCGGCCTTCTCTAGAGGTTTGTGCCCTAGTTCACTATAAAAGGAAGCCTTCCTCTCTCATTTCAATCCATTTCTCAATCAAGTTTTCATATCTCATCTCAAAAAATTTCATGAGAAAGCTCTCAAGTGAAAGCAAGTGAATTCAAGCATTCAAGCATTCAAGTTTTCAAGTATCCATTCATCAAGGAGATCCATTTTTAGCCATTGAAGGATTCAATCTCTTTGGAGCCCCTTGAAGATCCATCCTTCCACATTCATCCAAGCCCCCTCATATGCAAAGATCCATTCAAGATTGGTGTGGAAGATCAAATTTCATTGATTTGAGACATCCTACATTCATTCTACATCCATTGGAGCATCCCTCCTTGTGGATTTGAGAATTTGAATCCTCTACAAGGATTTCAACATAAGAAAGGTGAAAAGTTCCATTTTCTTTGTTTATGCACATTACAATTTCAATTCAATTTCAAGGTTAATTCCTAAATTGGGGTTTGACCAAGGCAAACCCCCTAAACTAAACAACAAAAATTTTCTTTTTCTTGTAGGTACAAGTGCAGAACTGCAGATCTGAGTTTGCATTTGGATACCATTTTCGGTGAACTTCTGAGATCTATGAACAAAATCAAAGTCAACCTTCAAAATATTAATGTACCCTTTGACCTTTTATCAGGGTCAAAGACTACCTACTATCAGAAAGATAAATTTTTTTTGGGTTTTCTTTGTCTCGACATTTTCCAGTCCGAAACAGGTTGCAGAATTGCTTGAAACTACACACAGAGATCAGAAATCATCATTTTATAGATCTATCCTATTTTGAGGTTAATATTTTCCTTTTAATTATTTCATATTTCAAGCACATATTATCAATAGGGAAATATAAGGTCTTCTTCCTCTTTCATATTCTCCATAGAGTGATTCAATTGTGCATTAACCTTTTGGTTGATCAATGTGTATCTCTCCTTTGTGAATTTGGATTTAGAAGTAGATCTCATATTTCCCCCATACATTTTAGGGTGGATACTATTTCACCTTATTCAGTGTGACAGACATGTATGGGTGATGGATGTGAATTTGGTGTATCAATGATGATTGATAGCAGATGCAAGATCGGTGATTTCCAGAGCTATAACTGGAACTATCAAAGCATATTAAACACTTGTATTGTTCACTCTTGGAGCACTTTTGTTACTGGATTATTGATTGTAAGAGCTGTAATCTTAGTATACCCTTAACAAGAATTTTGTATACCCTTAACAGGTTTTTCTATTCCTCTAACAAGGAAATGTACTATGTAATACTTAGCTCCTAATAGGGCTAGATCTCCCAACATGGTTTGTATATTTTAGTGCATAGTTGTGGTTACCATCCCTACCAAGGTTTTCCCTTGGTCAGGGTTTCCTCAAAAAAAAAAAATGTTGTTATGAGTTATGTGTTATGTGCTTATGTTCTTTTCATTTCAGTACTCATATAGTTTATTTGCAATTGGCTTAAGTTTTGTTTAAAGTGTTGTAATACTGATTCATCCCCCTCTCAGTATTACTTAATCCTAACAATGATTTTTGTGTGCAAAGTGAATTTGTGAATCTATCGAGAGAAGATATATGTGTTGATGATCATGTGAGTGGATGTAATCAGTAGAAGACTGATATACCATTCATGTGTTGTAGAGTATTGGTGATAGTATTCTCATTGGTGGATTCCTACTCATTTCTTATATTCTAGCAGTGAGCTTATTTGTATTGGCAGTTAGCCATAGTCATATTCCAAGGTGATTAGCCCAACCGACAACAACCTAGTTGCAGTGAGAAAAGAAACAACAAGCCTTCAAAAAAATTACCTTAACTCATGTTTAGTTTCATGAGAATTAGCTTCTCCATGGAATTTCCCAATTTAGGTTCTCATAAGAATTCGGGTGTTCTTTATGTTGGTGTTTTTGTGTTTGCATATTCATAGATGTTATAATTGTTTACCGATAGAATAAAAGTTAATGTTGATATAAATGTTATTATAATTTGCATGATTTGTGAGCTTATTGACATAGTAGAAGTTTTTAAAAGTGTGTGTGAATAACAGATTCACCCCACTCGCTAAGTTATTTGACCTGTTCAATAATTGGTATCAAAGATTGGTTCCTTAGTATAGAGATTAATTGCTTGAGGAATATCTAATAGCACACAAATTAAATATTCTTACCTTTGATGGATCATAATACAGTTCATGGAAAGAGTAGATGACAGGGTATTTGATTTCAATTGGTGATAATACATGGAAGCATGTAGAGACAAAGTATGTGCTCCCTCGGGATGGCCTTAAGGCTCTAAATGAAATCACAACATACGAGGAGAATGAAAAAGTGAGGTACGCTATCACTATTGTGTTATCAAAAAAAATATTAGGTAAGGTAATTTCTTTTAAGAATGCTTATGAAGTTTGGGAAAAATTGAAATAGATTTATGAAGGTAATGACAGGGTTAAGTTATCTAACAAGTTAACAACAAAATGTCACTATGAGAATCTAATAATGGAAGAAGGTGAAGACATTAGGAGATACTTTTAGAGAGTTGAGAATGCATTTAATAAAGTCAAGAATCAAGGAGGCAACATTACTAATGAATATTTCATAAAAAATATCTCGATGACATTACTAGATAGCTACAGTGATAAGATCTTGACAATTGAGGAGGTTTATGATCCAAAGAAGTTTACTAAAGATAATTTTCTTGGCACTCTGACAGCATTTCAGTTGAGAACCTCTGGAGAATAAAAGAGCAGACCTGAAATAATATTAAAGGCAACTAAATTGTAAGAAGATCTTGACGGTGATGATGAATCAAATGAATTTGAAGTAAAATTTACAAGAACACTGAAGAAATTTATTGACATGTACAAAGATATGTTACCTATAAAATATTTTGGATGTGGAAAGACAAGTCATTTGGTTACTAGATGTCCAGAGAAATGTCCTAGATAGAAGGGTATGTATAGGATCATGGTATGCCAAACTAGGCCCTTAAGTGGCAATGAAAATTCAAAAAATCAAGTTTAGGAAAGTTGACATAAAAATTTGAACAAGTTATAAATATCATATAAAAAATATGTAAGAAGAGAATCTATAGAAAATTGAATTTAGTTTCTAAGATACTAGGCCTTTTTTGACAAATACTTATTCTATATGTTGAAAATTTCAATTTTCAATGTAGTAGTACAAAACTTTTAGGAAAAAATAAGAAGTAGGTGTATGTCTGACCACCTTAAACACAATAACATGATAAACAAATTTTACAAGATTCTAGATATAGTTAAGTAGTAGACTCATGTCCAGATGTGACACATATTTTTTTCTATTTTTTTTCCAATTATATAATTAATTATGATTTTTCTTCTACAACTTTTCCAAAATACAAAAAATATCATGTCTGACCATGTTAACTTAGTCTAAAATTTATCAAATTAATTTTTTTTTAATTTTTCTTGTAATAGGAAAAGCATAGAATGTGAAACATGTTTTGGATTTCAAAAAAGTTATACAGTTTGAAAGTTATAGCTATTTTTCAATAAGTCTGTCAATTAGGACAAGAAAGATAACAAGTAGATGTATGTCTGACCACATTAAACAAAATCAAATGATAATATTTTTTTATAGGATCCTAGATAAAAGTAGTAGACTCATGTTTGGATGTGATGTATATTTTTTTAATTTTTTTTCCATGTAAATAATTAATTATCATTTTTCTGCTACAAATTTTATTGAATATAAAAACTCTCATGTCTGACCACCTTAACTTAGTCTAAACTTCATCAAATTGAAGGAATTGTTTATTATTATTGTATTAGGGGAAGCATAGAATGCGATGTATATTTCAGATTTCAAAAATGTTATATTGTTTGAAAGTTATAGTTGTTTTTCAAACAACCTATCAATCAGGACTACCTTTTCACATCGCCACTTTTTGGCATACCATGATCCTGCACATACCCTGAAGTTTAAGAAGTTCAACAAGAAGGCTTACTATGTATTAAATGAAAAGACTATTATTTTGGATAATTAGTTAGAAGAAAAATATTATTTATTTTATTTTGAAGAACATAAGAAACTAGAAATTGATATCACTAACATTTGTGATGAAGCTGATGATGCTGTTGAAACTACTTTGTATGTCAGAAGAAACAAAAATGAATGGATGATTGATAGTGGTTGTTATCATCATATGATTGGAGATAAAAGTAAACTTGTGTCACATTATAAATATGATGTCCATCCTATTATATTTGGTGATTATAAGGTTGGATATATTGTTGATAGAGGTTCTATTAATATTGATGGAGATAATAATACTAACAATGTTTATTATGTAAAGGTTTTGTGTCACGATCTCTTGAGTGTTGGACAAAAATGTGAGAATGGATATGATGTTTTTTCAAGAATGGAAGATGTGACACTCGGAAGAGATCCTGACTAGTTATTTGTATTGGAAAAAGGATGAGAAGGAACATATTCCATCATGAAGGTACTTTAGAAGGACGTTGTTTACTAATTCAAAATGATGATAATTGTCTTTGGCACCAAAGGACGGGTCACATTATCTTTTGCAACTTGGTAAGAATAAGTTCATCATGTGCAGTAAGAGACTTATCTAGATTATGCAAACCAAACAATGTTATTTGTAAGGGATGTCAAGAAGGAAAATAAAGGAGATCGAATCATTCAAGGAAAAAGACTATTCATCTACCCATTTTTTTGGATCTAGTGCACAATGACCTATGTAGCCCTACAAGAATAAGAAGTTTTCAAGGTGAGAGATACTATATAATTTTTATTAATGGTAATTCAAGGTTGACTTGGGTTGTATTTCTAAGAGAAAAGTGAGAATATTTTGATAAGCTCAATATATTTAAGGCTAGAGTTGAAAATGAATGTGGTAGAAAGATTAGATGCTTGATATTTGATGACAGACTAGATTTTACTTCTTATGTGTTTCAATTTTTTTGTGAAAAACATGGTATTAAGAGACACCTTTTAGTAGCTAGAACATGCCAATGGAATAGTGTAGTGGAAAGTATGAATTAAATAATTCACGAAGGGCCACAAGAACTATGTTGAAGAAATTAATTTTACCAAAAACTTATTGGAGAAAAGAAATGCATACTGTTGTATACACATTGAATAAAGTTTTGTAGTGAAAGAAATATGACCAGACATCATATGAATTATGGCATGGAAGAGCACCTAAAGTTAAGTATTTCAAAGTCTTTGGGAGTGGAAGTTACATTCAGTATGATGAAGACAATCTTGGTAAATTTGATAATGGAGCTAATAATTAAGGCATATTTATAGGATATTGTATAAAGAGAAAAGCGTAGAAATGTTACAAAAAAGACTGAATAAGATTATGGAAAGTGTAAATGTGAAGGTTGATGAATATTTTCTCAAGACTCCTGAGAAACACATTGAATGTGAATGAGATACAAAGGGTAATGAAAAGGATGCAAAAAAGTAAGAAGAGATAGTGCAGGTTTAGGTATCTACAACTAAGAAACCAAGGTATGTACAAAAAAATCATTCTAAGAATCAAATTATTGGTGATAAAAATGGAGTTGTTACTAGAAGTAGAGAAACACAAGATCATGCTTTGTTGTGTTTAATTTTGGAAGTTGAGTTTAAATTAGTAGAAAAAGAATGTAATGAAGATAATTGGGTTAAAGTAATAAAGGAATAACTTGATAATATTGACAAGAATAAGACATGGGAACATGTACCCATACCGACTGATAAGAATGTGATTGGTACAAAATGAGTTTACTAGAAAAAAATTGATGAGAATGATAAGGTAAAAGAAAAAAGACAAGGTTAGTGTACAAGGTTTACACTCATATATTAAAGGAATTGACTTTGATGAGACTTATGCCCATGTTTCTTGGATGGAGGTGATCTAGATATTTCTATGTTTTGCTGCATATAAATATTTTAAGGTTTATCAAATAGATATCAAGTAAATATTCTAGAATGGAGAACTACAGGAAAAAATGTATATTGATCAACTAGAAGCATTCAGATCAAAAGAAGACTCATATGCAATGTGCACGTTGAAGAAGGCATTTTATGGATTGAAGTAGGTACCAAGAGACTCGTATGACATATTCGATAGGTATTTGATTGGTCAAGGATTTCAAAAGGGTTCTAAAAATAGTAACTTGTTCCAAGATTTATTCAAATTAGGTTTCGATTGTTGTAGTATATGTTCATTCAATATCATTTTTAAAGGAAAAGATAACTTGTGCAAGTGATTTAAAGGGGAGATGCAGAAGGAGTTTTAGATGTCTATGATTGGAGAGCTGAATTTCTTTCTTGGATTGCATGTAAATCAAAGTAGTAAAGGTATTTTTATTTCACAGTCCAAGTATGTCAAGGAATTTTTTAAGAATTTTTATTTAGAAAATTCTAAAGTGATAGATGCCCCAATTTTTACCACATGTGAGTTGACTAGGAGGATGAGTCACTAAAAGAAGATGCAAGCAAGTATAGATCAATGATTTGTGGATTTTTGTACCCAACTTCTCCTAGATGAGATATCATGTATGCAATATTTTTTGAAGGCAAATCTCAACAAGAACTGAAAGAAGTACATGTTGTGGTAGTGAAGATAATTTTTAGATATATGAAAGGAAAAGAAGAATATGGATTATCTAGGATATGGATTATCTAGGATTACCAGATATATGAAAGGATAATTTTTAGATATATGAAAGGAAGAGAAGAATATGGATTATCTAGAATATGGATTATCTAGGATTACCAGATATTCCATATACTATTTTCCTCTTGTACTCTTGCCAACTCTTTCCTTCAAAATGTGTTCAATTTCTTCATTCTACTTCGTAGGATATTCTATCAGTACTATCACTTCTTCATCAGGTTCATGATACTCATACAAATCAGAAATGTTGAAAATTGGTGGTATGTCCATGTCATCAAGTAACTCAATTTCATATGCATCTCTACTATCAAATTTCCTGAAGATCTTGTAAGGTACAAACTTCTTCATCTTCAGCTTCCCATATGTTCCAATAGGAAATTGACCTTTCATCAAATGAACCATCACTTCATCGCCAACATCAAAAGTTTTATGTCTACTTGATCTATTAGCTCTATCTTTGTATTTTTGATTACTGTCTTCCAAGTTTAGCTTCACATCTTCTTGCAATGTCTTCATGTACTCAACAAAATTTACTCCTTTAGCACTTCTCTTATTCTGATCAGCAATGTCTCTCAAATCAGATATTCCTCTTGGTTGTGTGCCATTCACAATCTCAAATGGTGACTTTTCAGTACTCCTATTCATTGAATTATTGTATGCAAACTCTGCTTGTGCCAACATAGAATCCAAATTACTCAGTGTGTCTCCAACTAAGCATCTCAAAAGATCTCCCAAACTTCTATTCACAACTTCAGTCTGTCCATCAGTTTGTGGGTGAAATGTAGAACTATATTTCAACTCAGTTCCAAATTTCTTCCAAAGGGTTTTCCAAAAGTAACCATCAAATTTACTGTCTCGGTTAGAGATAATACTCCTCAATAATCCATGCAATCTGACAATTTCCTTAAAGAAAAGATCTACTACATGTACTACATCTGATGTCTTTCTACATGGTATAAAATGTGCCACCTTTGAAAATATATCGACAACCACATATATAGAATCATTACCTCTTACTATCTTCGGTAAGCCAAGAGCAAAGTCCATACTGATGTCAATCCAAGGTTTCTTAGGAATAGCAATCGGTGTATACAATCCAGTATTCTAACTTACCCCTTTTGTAACTTGACAAACTCCACAACTTTTCACAAATTTCTAAACATCTTTATACAACTATGGGCAATAGTATTTCTCCTTAAGAAAATTCCATGTTTTATCAATACCAAAATGTCCAGCCAAACCACTACTATGTTTTTCCTTTATCAGATTAGTTCTCATTATTCCTCTTGATATACACAACTGAATGCCTTTAAACAACATACCTTCCTGAATAAAATATTCATCCCATTTAGTATCTTGTTGATCTTGAATAGGTGCTCTACACTTTCTCCATGGCGCAAAAAAATTAGGGTCAAACTCATAAGAATCTCTCATCTCATCAAAACCAAGAACTTCAATTTTCATCTTGGTCATCAAAGATCTTCTTCTACTCAATGAATCAGCAACTCGGTTAGTGACTCCACTCTTATGCTTTATCACAAATGTGTAACTCTGCAAATACTCAACCCATTTCATATGTCTCTAGTTCAACTTATTCTGACTACCCAAATATTGTAAATCCTTATGATTAGTATACAACTCAAATTCACTCGGTATCAAATAATGTCTCCATTTCTTCAGTGTTTGAACAATAGCATAGAATTCTTGATCATACATAGAATATTTCCTTCTAGCATCATTCAACTTTTCACTAAAGAAAGAAACAGGTTTACCTTCTTGACTCAACACAGCTCCAATTGCACTTCCACTTGCATCACATTCCACTTGAAATACTTTACTAAAATCAAGTAATGCCAAAATAAGTAATTCAGCAACCTTCTGCTTCAGAGTCTGAAAATTTTTATCAGCTCTATGTGTCCACTTGAATTCTCTTTTGTCTCCTCTCATAGTTATAGTCATAGCATTACAAATTGAACTAAAATTCCTTATGAACTTTTGGTAAAAACTTGCAAAACCATGAAATGATCTTACCTCACTAGTATCCATAGGTGTAGGCCAATTCAAAATAGCTTCAACCTTTTTAAGATCCATCTTCAAACCAACAGCTAAAATAAAAAATCCCAAATACACAATCTTGTGTTTCATGAATGAACACTTGTTCAGATTTATCAATAATTTTTCCTCTTTCAATCTCTGCAAAACTTGTCTAACATGCAACAAATGTTCTTCTATAGTCTTACTAAATATCATAATGTCATCAAGATATACAATCACAAACTTACCCAATAATTTCTTCAAAACTTCATTCGTCAGCCTCATCAAAGTACTTGGTACATTAGTTAAACCAAAATGCATAACCAACCACTCATACAAACCTTCTTTTATCTTGAAAGCAGTCTTCCATTCATCACCTTCTCTAATTCTAATCTAATGATACCCACTTTTCAAATCAATTTTGGTAAAATACTTTGCTCTAGTCAAACTATCCATTATGTCATCCATTCTCGGTATAGGAAACCTATACTTCACTATTATCTTATTGATTGCTCTAGAATCAGTACACATTCTCCATTCTCCATTCTTCTTAGGTGACAATACAATAGGTACTGCACAAGGAATCAAACTTTCTCTAATCAAACCTTTCTCTAGCAACTCTTGAATCTGTTGATTCAATTCTTGATTATCAATAGGTGTCAACCAATGAGGTGCCTTATTAGGTAAACTAGGTTGAGGGATTAGATCCATACAATAATCAATTCTTCTTTTTGTGGAAAACCATTAGGTAAATTATTGTAAATGATATCACTATACTCGGTGAGTAACTTATCAATCTCCTCGGGGACATTATCGTCTATTTTCCTACTCAATTTGTTAGGGATCATAGAAAGACAAACATCATTCTTCTTCAAAGAGTTAAAAAAATTTCTTCCCTCCAAAAAAACTTTCACAGATGTGAAAACATTTCTAATAGGTTCTTCCATCAATGGTAACAAGATTTGTTTCTTTCCATCAACCATAATAGTATACTTATGCAATCTCCCATCATATATAGCATACCTATCATATTGCCAAGGTCTACCCAAAAAAATATGATAATAATCCATAGGCATGATATCACATAACACCTTATCATAGTACTTTCCAATCTTCAAATTCACATGACATTGTTCACTTACTAGGAGTGTATGCTCATCTTTGATCCATGAAATCTAATAGGGCTTCAGATGTACCAACCTTTCCATCTGCAATTTTGTGACCATCTTGTCATATGCCAGATTCTCTAAGCTACCACTGTCAATGATTACCTTCCAAACATTATCATAAACTCTACATTCATTCTTGAACAAAATCTTCCTTACTGGATCTTCCTTCTTACTTTCATTCCACAGTGGTCTCCTTACCATCAAGTTATTTTTTTTATTAGGTTCATTCAGTGACTCTTCTTGCACCAAAGCATTTCTACTGCTACCAGCCTTCTTAATAGCATGTGTACATTTGAAAGATCTATGTCCTTCTTCTCCACAATTGTAACAAGTTCCTTAGAAACTTCCTCTACCATAACCACCTCGGTAGTTATTGCCTCTACCTCTAGATGAACTTTTACCTTTCCACTCAGTCTTGCCTTTGTCCAGATTTATCTTTTCTAGTTCAGATCTTCCATTTTCACCATTAGATCTACCTCTTCCTCAAGGGAATCTGCCACATTGACCTCTCTACCTTTGTTCATGTCTTTTGTTCAATTTCTCCTCAGCCTTCAATGCAAATTGATAAGCCTCTTCCACATTCTCCAACTTGACCATACTAATTTCCTCTAGGATGAAAACTCTCAAATCATTTAGGTATCTACCAATTCTTTCCACATCATCTTCATCATGTCAAGATCTGATATCTAATCTATAGAATTCCTCAGTATACTCTTTTACCAACCTATCTTTTTGCCTCAAACTTTGCATTCACCAAACTAGGTTAATGTGATAATCACCAGGTAAGAACTTTCATTTGAATTTGTTCACCATTTTATTCCATACCTTGATTTTTTCTTTTCCTTTCCTCTTCCTATCTAGCTATAGATGTTCCCACCATAAGGATGCATGAATTTTCAACTTTTTGCTTGCAATCTTCACCTTTTGTCTTCACGAATGTTTTCATACTCAAAATATTTTTCCATATCGGTGATCTTGTCCACCAATTCATTAGAATCTAGCTTTCCACCATACTCAGGAGGATTGAAATGTGGTGTAGACTTCAGATTTGTCAAGGCCTTCAAAAATCTTTCTTCACCTTGATCCATAACAGGTGCAGGTTCTACATTCACCCATTCTTCCTCAACTTCACCATCACTAACATCTTCAAGATGTCTGCCTCTTCTTTGGGATGTTTCAATAGCTTCTAACATAGTAGCAATCTACCTTAGCATATCTGCCAATCCTAGATTTGCATCTTGCCTCCCACGAACCATCTTGACAACCCACTGCAATTGCAGGTCAGATTGCAATCTGCTACCCCACAACAATTAACTAGGGCTGCAAGAGGAACCTACAAACCTAGATCTGCAGACCTAGATAAAGATCTCACGTCGCTTTGATACCACCTGATGCAAGGTAGTGTCCAAGAGGGTCCAAACAATGGAACACCCTAATGGTCCAAGCCCGCTCAACACATGCGGAAGAAAACAAACACAACAATGAGAGAGAGAATGCAAAAGCTTTCATATGTTTTCATAAAATAGAATTATACATTCTAGGCTATAAGGCCTTCCTGGTTAGGGCCAGATATTATAATGAAATATAGAAGTCCTCAAACATGTGAGGATCTATCAAAATCTCTATTCTTAATCTCTTCTATCTTCTATCCAAAAATTGCCTCCTAAACTACAACCAAACAACTACATTTATACAAGATTCTATTGAACTGAGTCGGCCTTTAGATCCATAATCAAAGGAAGGAATGGTCAGATCTGGGACCACTCACTTCTCAATGATGGATTCCAACATTAAATCCATGACCCAAAATAAATGCACAAGTCAGCCACAATAAAAACTAAAACTAAACCCGTCGGTGAGAAAAGATAACTAAGCAGCAGACAAGCAATGTTGAGCACCAATGAAACAACTGACTACCTAGGAGATAACTGACCACACTCTATAACCAAAGGAAACTGACCAACTTGGTCAAATTAGGAACCGGGCAACCCATATAAACTCCAAAATGTTTTTGGTGACACAGGATTGCCAAGGACCCGAGATTCTCTTGCATTGAAATAAATATTTAGTAACATAAGGTGATAACACTTTTTGGTATATGTATGAATAAGAAATTTAAAGGTTGATGGAAAATAAATAGTATTATTAATACTAGTTATTTTTTTGTATCTTTTTAAGGAGGGATATGAGATTCTTGATAATTGGGACTACATTTGGGAAGAAGTTGATTTATGGTTGCAGTGATTTGAGAGAACTACTTATAATGAAAGAAACTGAATGGGTGTTTCCTAGGATGAATGAGAAAAATAAGAACTTCACTCATGTTTTCTCTCATACATTAGAATGTAGATGATACAATAGGCTTAAGGAGGCTCAAGCATTGAGTGGATGAAGTGATCTTCCACATTTAGTGGAAGATGACCATGTGAATAGAAACAAAGAGATAAGATCTAGGGTGAGAATGGAAAGAAGGATGAATTTCTATGTATGCAGGTAGACGATAGACCAAGGATCCAATATTGAGACCATATTTGACAAGTCAACACAATGACTAACCCATGATCTAATTTTTAGTCTAAAAAGGTAGGTTAGGGGTGACTAGGAGGGTTAAGGGTCACCGAGAGGTTATATGTGATTCTAATCATCTTTGAACCTACAACTTGTGATCTAAATTATTCCAAACTATAACTCTTAGTTGGAACTTTGTGTAGCCTCTTCCACAAATACACCACTTTCCAATTACACATATAAAAATGAAAACACATGTTTGTGAGAAGGGAGATCCTAAGTTAAACACCTTTTGAGGATATTCCTTAAAATTGAAATACAAATGCTTGAAAAGGAAGCACATATCTATATAGTAGAGGCATGATACAATTTCTATACCTTCATAAAACTTTATGGTGATTAATTACTCATGAATATGCTTAAAATTGTCCTTGATGTTTTCTTGACCTAGGATCTATGATAGGAAGAGCATTTATGGCATTACACATGCTTCAATCTACACATGTTATTTCCTTGTCTCCCATGTTTTGTGCTTGATACATTAATGAATTTGAACTTGATTATTTAATTTACTTCAATGGAATTGAATTTTCCTTGTTTGAAATCTTTTGATACCTTATAAATATTCAAGTTGATTTTGAGTTACAAAAATGAGGGAGACAACTTTTCTTTTATACCTCACCTAGCTATTTTGATGCTCAAATTGAAGGACAATGATGTCATTTCAAGGATCCTGCTAAAATTAAAAGACCATTACATTATTCAAATTTGGGCTATTTTTTTAAGGTATGGGCATGTATGCCTAGACCATAGAAAAGTGGACTCTCCCCATACCAACCTAGTCTCCCTATCATGGCCAATTCAATCCTAGATTTTGGTTGGGGGTAAAATTTGAAATGGGGGTTCTAAAAATATGTGTGAAATCAAGTCTAGATCAAGGACAATGGGTATGGAAGCCTTGAACACTAAAATGGGTCCTAGCTAAGGACAAAAGTTGTGTAGCAAAAGTATGAACCCACTTCATACTTATGTTAAAGTAGTAACCAATTCCCAAACTAACTTTGGTTCTCATTAGTCTAAAACCAAGACAAAAGAAAAATTCATGTCAAGGGATCTAGAAAAGAAAAGATATTACCATACTACCCTAGTAGATTTAAACTTACGATGGGTTGGAGAGAGAAAGATACAATAGATGAATTTTATACTCAAGCAAGTTGTGTTATGCTAATCAACCCATTCCAATGATAACCAAGAACAACATTTTATACAAAAAGGACCTTCTAAAATAATCGATGCACTTAAACTATCCTAAGGAAAGTATTGTCTACAAAGGAATCCACTATAAGGAGATTACAAAGAAAAAATTAGAGTTTGCTATGTAACCTTAAAAAAGTATAAAGGAATTTTTATTTTTAGTGTGTGCCTAATGTGTATCAAGGAGTGGAGTATATGACCTCATTTTAAAGAAATTGTTGGTTCCTTACTATGACCGATGTCTTTAAGGTAGCATGCATGCGTCCAAAAAATAAGATCATTTCCACTCTGATATGCCCCTAAACAAGGATATATCAAGTGAAATAGAATTCACAAAAAAATAGTGCACATAGAGATCTAGATCAATTCTAGGGTCAGTGGGCATATTTGATAACTTATATATATATAAAGAATAACCATAATTAATTGACCTAATTCTCCAAAGGAAGTTGAACCATGAGCACAATGCAAGAAGAGCATGTTAGATAAAAAAAAAATTTAAAAAGTATTTTTTGCGTCAATATTGTATTTAACGAAAAGAGACATGGCTCCCATTGTTTTTCATCATTCACAAGTAGACTACACAAAGGTACATTTATAAAAATATAACATGTAAAACATAACATATATATGACATGCATAAGAAATGAGATACAAATAGAATAATTTCACAATTGATTCATTCCCTTTATCATTTTGCATGAAGAAGAAGAAGGAGGAGGAGGAGGAGGAGGAAGAATAAGAAGAAGAGGAGGAGGATGAGGAATAAGAAGAAGAGGAAGAATAAGAAGAAGAGGAGGAGGATGATGAAGAAATAGTTTCTTTTCATCTCAGGTTGAAAGTGTCCTTGTAGATTGCTCTAGATATTAATGTTTTGAAGATGCTTGTTTAATTTTGATTTTAATTTAATACTAAATCTTGCTACATCCAAGTTATATAAGGAAAAAAAAAATAAATCACTTAAGAATTTCTAATTTGCATGTATCTTAACAATGTTTTTAACATGAGGGCATGAAGAGTCATGATTAGGAAAAGTTTGCTTCTCCTTCTCACTTTCTTGGAATTTTTATTATTGAGATTTTTTTGGTTCATATTTTCCACCCTCCTTTTTTTTCTTGTTTTTTTTTAGTTTATTTTTTCAAAATTCTCCTATTTTATAGATTTACATCCTTGTTTTTTTTAGACTAGACCTTTTCTTATAGTTTTCTAACTTCCCTTGGTTTAATTATTGTGTTGTTGATTTTTTTCTTAGTGTTTTTTGTCATTTGTAATGGTTTTTCTTATTTTTATTTTCATAAGATCTCTTCCTCTTGACTTTAATTCTCAATATTTTTTTGTTATTTAATTGTTGTGTGTGAGGACCTAATCCTAGTTCTTAGTTCTTTTTATTTTCTTGAATACAACTTGATCACAAGGCCACTAAATATAACACTTTGAAAGTTTTGATGCTCGCAAGAGACATAAATACAAAGGATGAGAAATTATAAAAAAATGTATATTTGCAGGCCTAAAACACATTTATGATCAAGTCCTCATCGATGAAAAGCATGTGCTGGTACCAACTTAATTCTTTTTTTAGTCTACAAATCCAACTTTAAACAAAGCCAAGTTAAATAACATCTCTAGTTAATTTAGAACCCATAAATTAATATCACCATATTTCACCAAGTTTAGAGTTTTTCTTAAAACATAGAAAAATATTTATCGTAACATATCATAGAAATATAAAAGGGTATTGAAAATGTTAAAGAAAGAAAGGATACATAAAATATCTCGTGAAATATGGGGTTTTAAATTTTGGAAGTGTATTGGGAAGGGGTGACAAGAATGGAGTTTAGAGAAATATTTTTTTAAAATGGGAGGATTCTTTAGTACTCCATGAATGCATTTGCTATTGAGTTTCACAAAGAGAAGCCCTTGCACCACTTTTTCTTGACCCACATCAACTAATAGGAAAGCATAATGTATTTGATGTTGCTTGATTAAATTAGTTGAGCAATCTATCAATAATCACAAGAAAATATATATGTTGCATGGTGATATTGTAGGAATGAAGTACAAAATAGAGTATTACAATTATCATTTGCACCATTTTCCTGACCAAAATAATAAGATATGTCAACTACATTACACCATGGAAAAACATTTTGACAAACTAAAAGGAAATTCAATGGTGACACTTTCAATATTCTTGTTGTGAACTTTTAGAAGGTGGTATTGTAGATTGTAGAAATTTATCCAATTTTTAATTATATTGTATGTAAAAACTATGGCAATAGCCTTAGATATGACAAGAACCTATGCGATTCACGCCCTTCCTAGTTTAGGCATACAACATTATATGAATTTGAAAGAGAGAGCTAAGATAAATTGATTTTTCTCTTATATGGTCAAATAACCAGAATGATAAAGTAGCAAGGCTTGTTGGTACATGTATAAATAATATAAATTTCAAGGTAGTAATAGCGAAGGAACATTACTATTACTTACTTGTGTTGTTTCTTTATAGGGAAGAATGTGGGAATTTTAGGTGTTTTGGCTACTTTTATTTAAGTTTTTAAACAAACACACAATTAGTTTAATGTATTTATGTGGTACATTTGATAATTAAAGTTATTGTTATTTTTAATTTTCAGGTTGTATAGAATTTAGTTGTCAAATTATAAAAATGAATATTTTACTAGATTTTGAACAATGCTATGACTATCTCATGTGTCACATAACTATAAGATAAAACATGAGAAGAGAAAATATTTTTATGTTACATGATTTAAGAAAAAATATTTTTTATTTCATTTATTATAGAGGATCCAAAACTTTTACTTAAAAATGTAACGATTTCAATTGGTAAGAAAGCATAAAACTTTAACTATTTCATATTTAGAACATTTTTATAGTCGATAATACATTACTAGATATTTTGGGTTTTGAACAATGCTATGACTATCTCATGGGTCACATAACTATAAGATCAAATATGAGAAGAGAAAATATTTTTATGTTACATGATTTAAGAAAAAATATTTTTTATTTCATTTATTATAGAATATCCAAAACTTTTACTTAAAAATGTAATGATTTCAATTGGTAAGAAAGCATAAAACTTTCACTATTACATATGTAGAACAGTTTTATAATCAATAATACATTACTTGGTTATAGTTTGCACTCATTTTCTAACATAAATTACAATTGATTTTACATTTGAAATTATATTTCAACAAATATTATTAAATAAAATTCATAATATTATATTTTAAAAGACAACTAACACTATAAATTTGTAACATTAGAAACTTTATGATCAATATTTTATTTAGATTTGGCATCCAAACTAAACATTTGTATATTTGGAATTCAAGAATAATAATTAAATAATAATTTATAAAATTTAATTATGCATAATTTCATTCAACTTCATTCCTTAAACTATCTCTAATGAAATATTAACTGTAGAAATAAAAATAAAAATGGCCATTTATATTAAAATGCAATTAGAAGAACAGAGATAAAAAAGGAGTGACAGCGAATATGTATTCTATGAAACAATATCAACTCATCTTCGTTCAACAACATAAGTAATTGCAGGATTTCTTTATTTATTCATTCTTATTTAAATATTACTACTATACTAGGTTAACTAGATATGAAAAACAGCATGTAGAATATTGCCAATCTATCTGACCCTGCTGTAACATGCTCCCCCAGCGATGATTAGATTAGACTGGTTAGGTTGTGGTAGTTAGCTTGCACCCTCTGCAGCGGGGATCTGGATTATACCTTTTGCAGTCTCTGCAACTCTTAAACGTACCATGCCCACCTTCTGTAGTAACATGCTCCACCGATGCTTTCACTGGAGATGCTGTAGCTCTGGGTGGCGTGCAGCAGCGGGGATCTGGATTATACCTTCTGCAGTCTCTACAACTTCTTAACACACGCCCCCCTTCTTCACTTGCCTGGGCCTGCATGCCACGCGTAGCGGAGACATGGCAAGTGAATATCGAAATGAGCGAGATAACAAGTATGAGCGTGATCATGAGCACTGACTTCCCCATTGCACACTGCTTCAGATACCCAATCACTTGGCTCAGATATGAAGTGGCAGAAGAAGACGAGCAAGATACAGACGGAGAAGGGAAAGGCAGCTATATTTATAGAGAAAACATTCTGAATAGTTCAAATTATAGTTAAAACTTTGAGCGAGAGGCGTTCAAACTCACTGTGCGTGTCAAAGAGTCCGCATATGACTAAATGTTAAAGTATTCGTTGAATAGGTTATGGTGACTAATGATTCCACCTGTTAAAAGTGTCCTCCTTGAACATGGCATCTAAAAAAATCTGGTTCACTGACGAAACCAAGCATTCATGAATGACATTTCTTCATGAAGAGAGTGGGACTGAGGCTAAGCTCTCCATCTTCCACCTGTTAAAAACGCAGTGAACGTCCTCCTTCAACGTACGATTCCTTGTTCACAGAATACGAGTCATCCGCCAGTGAGAAAATTAGTAGGAACATTTTCCCACGTCTAGGGGCTTGGTATCACGGTAGCTTACAAGCCAGAGTTGTTTATCTACTTTTATATATCGATTATGTTGAGAAGATTCTGGGTATCATTCATTGTTACATTTTAGCTTTGTTAGTATCATTTACGTACAGTTGATGATTGATGACGAATATATAGGTTACAAGGCTCTATATATAGATATATATTTTTATAATTTTTTTAATATGTTGATTAGTGAAATTTATTGTATAGATTATAGAATGATTCTATTTATCAATTTTTTTTTTGTTGCTAAAATAGTAAATAATAAGAAAGAATTTGAGATAATAATTCTAAAGTTGAGAGGTAGATTAGGAATAATTTTCCATGAGTCTACTTTTATCAGTTTGTTCTTATCACTTAATTTGAATCTATCACATATTCAACAAAGATTTTTTGACTGACCAAATTTACAATTGGTCAAGAGGAGGGTAGAATCTAGACAATATATATAAAAAATATATCGTATGAACAACTAAAATTAAAATTAGACAACGATGGTGGTGGTTTGAGATGTTTTCGTTGGGTTTCTCTTTTCAATGATCTACTTTCCTCTTTGCAAAGGGAGAGGTAGTGTGATATTGGGGTTTCTAAGGTGCATAAGGTGTTTCCTTTGGAAGCTATGGACGAATTGACACCCACCCTTTCAACCAATGATTGTGTTGCTAATCCAAACCTGAGTCTCTTGGCATGGTAGTGGTTGTGTGATTTGTCTTTGATTTGGGGTCATTGTTGAATATGTTTTCTCTATCCTTTGTGGCATTCTTTTAGTTTTCCTACCTATGATGTTCTGTTTTAGATTTGGCACTTCACAAGTACAACTTCCACTATACGTTACCTTCACCCCACAATACTTCTACCACACAATGCCACATGTCTAGTACATTAGCCCCACCTGTACAAAACTACCACTGCATGGTTAGCTTCTACCCACAGCTCTACTCCACATGTATGACTCACACACACTTGGCAGTTGGAAGTTGGTAGTTTGCACTTGGCACTTGGCACTTGGCACTTGGAAATTGGTAGTTGGAGCTTGGCAGTTGGTAGTTGGCACTTGGCACTTAGACCTTGGCAGTTGACACTTGGCAATTGGCACTTGGGAATAGGCAATTGGTAGTTGGAACTTGGTAATTGGTAGTCTGTAGTTAGTAATTGGCACTTGGTAGTTGGCACTTGGTAGGTTGCAGTTAGCACTTGGTGTTTGGTGGTTGGTAGTTGGTAGTTGGCAGTTAGCACTTGGCACCTTGTGACACGTTTGGATGTGACAGACTTCACAATGTGGCAATTTGATCTCCGTCACAGTAGTAACACAAAATAGTATAGCCAATAATATTATGTGGAGCAATGGATTACACATGAATTAATTTGAGTCATTGCCACTAGAGTAATTTTATTTAAATATATTTGATTACATCAATTTGACAATTTGAAAATGTGGTACATAGTGAAATATCAGAAATGATATCTCCAACAACAGACTAGAGTGGCTACTAACCATTGATACTATGATTATAGAATAGGGAGGATCTTGCACCTCCAGAACTGCAACAATATGGAACTCCAACTGAAATTCGCCAATACAAATAAAACATCTAATTCACCATGCGTACAACTATGCCAAACTCAGCCTTATAAATGAGTTTTGGGAAACTTCCCAAAGGGTTACAAATGGGTTGATACAACAAAACATTAAACTACCTAATAAAATAAAAGGGTCCCAAAATATATTATTATTAAATTTGGGGTCATACAAACAATTAATATTAAATTATTTAATTATATTGGGGACATCACATTGCCTTATATGGTTTTGTTGGTGGACATCCTAGTCTGCCCAAGGTTTTTGTGGCGATTGATGGAGTTGGTTCTTGTGAGGGTTTTGGACCCTTACATTTTTAGGTAAGTTGCTTCTACCCTATTGTGCCTTCATTTGTGGATTGTTGACACCCTTTTATTTGATAGGGTGTGTGTTTTTCATGCTTTTGGTTTTAGTAAGCTTGGGTTTTATGGTTTTGTAAGGGTTAGCATTATTTTTTTCCTTTCTCATTGTTTTTGAGGCTAAAGAGAAGGATTTCTCCCCCACTATTTTCTTTCATGCCCATATTTCTTTGTGTTTTTACCCTATTAGGAGTGTGTTGGTTATCTATGTTTTGGGTAGCATTAGTTTTGTTGAGCTTGGTTGGGGGTTTATGGGGTTTTGGGTCCTTATGGTTTCTTTCTTGAGATACTTCTATTATTGTGAAGTCACATCTTTGCAGTATTGTTTTGGTGTGATTAGAGGCTTGTGGTCTACCCTTTTTTTATTAAAGGTTTTTGGAAGTCATTCATGGTGGTTATTCATCTAATTTTGTTTGACTGTGGTTTGGGTATTTTCTTGGAGATCTTTGATGCCCTTTTTGGAGCCTAGTATTTTCTATTTTTCTCTTTTCTTAAGTTTTCTTGAGTAGCTCTTACCATGGTCAATTACAATATGGTTTTTGTGGAGGTATATTCTTCCCCTATTGAGGTGGGGAATCTTCTTGTGGCTAAGGATTGGGTTTGGCTCATTCTTCTCCCTTCTTCCTCTTTTGTGGGTTTTATTAAGTGGTGGCATCACCTATGGAGGTGGATATTTTCATTGTTGGAGAGATTTAAAGTTACTTTATGTGAGGTTTTCTTTTCCTTTCCTACTTAGATGTGGGGTTGGATATCATTTTGCTCTTCTTTATAGTGGTTTCTTCCTCTGTTATTCCTACTGAGGTGAGTACTTCTTGTATGTGGAGAGGGTTTTTGCATGAAAGGTGAAGACTTATTATTGAGGAATCTTTTTGTTAATTATAGGATTTTTTTCCAAGTCATCTTAAAACCCAATGTGAAGGTTAGGGGAGACTTTCAAAAGCTTTTGATGCTCATTATAATCTTAGTTGCTCTGGAGGTTTAGTTTAATTAATTAAATTGCTTGAATTTAATTAAATTTTAATTTGATCATTAGTAGTTGCATTTAATTAATTAAAGTAAAGCAATTTAATTAATGGTTAGCATAAACAATTGAAGTTTTAAAGAAAACTTTGCATGAACTACTTTTCCTCCAAACAACTTGCTTAGATTATCCCAAATGTGTATAGAAGATTTATCTAAATTTATGTGATGAAGTTCTGAATTTGCAAGAGCAAGACCAATAATAGCCTTGACTTTGTCATCTCTACTATACCGATCCAACTATTTGTTTGCATTTGTAGGTGATTTTTCCTTTTCTTCTTATTATTCCCTATACATTTACACTCATTAGTTTCATTTAAATCTTAATCCTCCATGTATGAAAGTTAAAACCAAAATATTTATCTATAAGAAGCTCCATCCTGAACAATACAAACCTAACAAACAATCTTTAATACAAGTATGCTCACTTAAAAAAAAAAAAACATTCAATACTTTGATTGCTCATATAACATAGATAATGGTAAAATGTACATACGATGTTTGATCACATATATTTTATTGACTACAAATAACATCATCAAACCCAACCACAATAATGTTACTTCATTTTTCATCTTAAAAACCTTCAAATATTCTTGAGCACATCATCTTTCTTTTCCACACTTGCATAAGATTTATCTAGGCCCTACTCCTTAATTATTTACTATTTAAAATATTCTAATTTGCAAATCAATATTTCAAGTAGGGATAACTTTAAGAAATCCCCCCTTCCGAAAAGTATAAAATCATGGTGAATCACATGTTTTTTTGGGGGAAAATTTTTAATATTGATAAAAAATTGTGGTTCAAAATATGAATATTTGGTGGTGAATTTTGTAATAACATATACCATTTTTATAAAAATATGGAGACTACAAATGTTTTTTATAGGAAAATTATTAATTTAATTGGTGAATCAGACTTCCTTATACTGATAAATTATGGCAAAATTATTTTCCAAATTTTATAATTAATTTATTTGTCATGGTGAATGTTTTTCAAAAGTGCATATAAACCTGGCCATTTAATACAATAGTTGTATAGTTCCAGTATAATGGTATGGTGATTTAATAATTGGAAATAATTATTAAAATTTCATTCTCGTGAGTTGTCATTCTCAAAGAATGACATGTGTTATGATTCCAAGGAGAGTTTTCAGTAAAGGAATTATCTCACTACATTCCGTCCGAAATGCACCTTCCACTGTTCATCTCTCTTAATCCAATAGTTCTAATTTGATGTTCAAGTTGCATCGAGTCCCATCACTATGACATCACAGACTCACATGTCCGTTGGATTACAACATATCAACGACCATAGGTAAATTTTGAGCCTATTGTTGGTCTTCATAATCTTTACGACAAACTCTCGGTAGAATCATGACACATGGTATGTATGATCGTACCAATAAGCCCACGATCAGTCATACCACGTGTCATGATTCTGACGAGAGTTTTCCTTAAAGATTATGAAGACCAACAATAGGCCTGAAATTCACCTTTGGCCATTGATATGTTGTAATCCAACGGACGTGTGAGTCTGTGACCTCATTTTCTGACACCAAAAAAGCAAAATTCTTTTGGCAATCTTTGTTAATATTAGATAGAAATATTAATTAATAGCGATGAGTAGATGATTCATGACATCAATTAAAGTAATGTGAATTAATGGCTTCTTAGATGACACCTTTGAATTTTCAATGACAGATATGTGTGACATCATTATCTATTCATTACCTCGATAGAATAATGCCTTGAAGTTAAGGCTTAAATGAAAATATCATGTCATCTAAGGACATTGTTTTCTGACCATTTGATGATATTACATCAATGGTAAAGCTTCATTTCCTGCCGCCATTTTGCAGCTAATGTACTTTTCTTATTGTTTCTATGGAGTGGGCACAAGATTAAATTTTTTTTATAATAAAGTATTGTTATGTCCACCTGTGTGACATGATCCTTTCGGCCTTCACTATTCCCAAGATAGAAAATGTCTTATCATAAGTGTTGTTTCCATTTTCACCCACTGTTGCATTAAATATGAAAGATTTGGAGATTTTTGAAAGACAATTACGATTTAACTTATGAATTAATTAGATCTTTGGGGTAGAGAAAGAATTTCAATTAGGACTTATAAATAGATGATCTATGCTCATTAATTTATGATTGTGAAAGCATATTTGTGAAAATAGTCTATGAGTGCTAGGTTCTCTTTGATTTTTGTCAAAAATTAGAATAATAATATCAGTTTGATTTTCAATGGGCACTCCAATTCATTTAAGATGCACTACCTTGGAGGATTAGAAGACCTTTTTGGGCCTGGTCACAGACCCAATCCTGGCGTCTATTGCGACAGAGTTGGGATCCTTCACCAAGGAGGCTATAAGGATGGTGTTGGGACATGAATTTCTGGAGAGTGAAATTGAGTTTGGAATTCCTTGGGAAAATGATTTGCCTAGGATTCTACAACTAGGAATAAATGTGCCTAGGAAACCATTTCTATTGAACCTTGATGTTGAGAATCTCACGCGTCATCGTAAGTGGGCACAGATTGGGAACCCATGCTTTCTTATCTTCTTTTATTTCTTGTTGTATTTGGTTGTTGTAGTTGTTGGGGACCCTAATTTTTCCCAAAATGATCCCAATCTTGTTCCATCCTGATTCTTCCAGGATTCCAAGAGGGGTAGAAATTTCTATATATAGAAAATTGTTGTATTTTTATAAGGATGGTGAAATTAGCAACTGAATAGAGAGAGAATTTTGATCTACTATTTTGTTCTGCCATTCTGCCATTTTCAATATACTAAAACTAAAATTTTTTTAATGAAAATACACTGGAATTTCATCTCATATTTGTGAATGTTTTTCTTGATATGATCTTGAGTTCTTACATGTTAATATTGTAGAGAAATTTAATGTATGATTTACAAGGTAGATTGTGAAGCTATTTCTGAGTTCCTTTCAAGGGAGGGGTAATTCTTAGGAATAATTTTTAGAGAATTCATGTTTCTTGTGAGAATATGATGTCTGAGTGTGAGAGTGAGAGGAATAATCCACGAAGAACTTATTTTGGGTTCTAGGTGTGCTTGAGTTAATTTTTTTGTTAATGTATGTTGTATTTGACTCTTATGCCCTAGAATAAGACACTGATCTATTCTTAGGAAGAAGTTCTTCATCATCAATCAACTTATAAATGATAAAATCTCTCAGTCAATGTGTCAAGGACATTAATTCCTAATATTTGTGTTGAATAATGCAAATAAGTTTTACTGATTCCTTTAAGAAGTGAATCCATGGGTATACCTGCTTGAGCATTAAGGCTCAATGTGTAGGAGGACTAATATCTCAGTCCTTGTTAATTGATCCTTTTTTATTTTCAAATTTTGAGTGGGTTTAAAGAATCATAGATATTAGTTTTTCCATCAAATTGTAAATCTACAAAAGAGGAAAAAGGAACCAACAGACCCTTCTCCAAAGTTTATTACTTCAACTTGGGATACCCCTTCTCCAACATTTTCTTCATCAAAGGATACATGTACACAAAAAAAAAAGTCTTAAGGGGAAAGACACAAAATGCATATTCACCACAAAGAGACTAAACCAAGATAGTGAGAGAGAGTAAATGAGAGAGAGAGAGAGAGACTGATGTGTACTTGTTTGATATTCTAAGAGTTGTGCTTATTGAGCTTGCAATGACCCTAATCCAACTTCTGAAGGTTCTTCTTGTGGATCTTATGATGACCCTTTACTAACTTCTAAAGGTTGGGCTGGTTGATCTTGTGATGACCCTTCTCCAACTTCATAAGGTTGTGCTTCTTGAGCATTTCCTACATATGAAGTTAAAATTATTAAAAAAATTTTTTTGAATGAAATTAGGTCATATTGGGTCTAATTAGGTCATATTAGTTCTGATTAGGTTGTATTAGGTCATATTAGGTCTAATCAGGTCTAATTAGGTCAATTTAGGATCTAGTTAGGTCATAAATTAGGTCTAATTAGGTCATTTTAAGTGTAATTGGGTCTAATTAGGTGTCAAAGTATAGCTAATTGGTCCTAATAGGTCTAACTAGATCTAATTAAGTCCTAATAGGTCACATTAGGTGTAATTGTCTCTAATTGGGTCTAATTGGGTCATTTTCAGATGTAGTTAGGTCTAATCAGGTCATTTTAGGTCTAATTAAGACTAATTAGGCATCAAAGTGTAACTAATTGGTCCTAATAGGTCATATTAGGTCTAAATAGGTCCTAATAGGTCATATTAGGTATAACTAGGTCCTAATAGGTCATATTAGGTCTACTTGGGTCAAATAGGTCATTTTGGGATCTAGTTAGGTCATATTAGGTCTTTTAGGTCCTAATAGGTTCATATGATGTATAATTGGTCTAACTAGGTCTAATTAGGCATCAAAGTATAACTAAATGGTCCTAATAGGTCTAATTGGGTCTAATTAAGTCCTAATAGGTCATATTAGGTTTAATTAGGTCATTTTAGGATCTATTTAGGTCATGTATTAGGTCTAATTAGGTCATTTTAGGTTTAATTTAGACTAATTAGGCATCAAAGTGTAACTATCTAGGCCTCATAGGCCGTATTAGGTCCTAATAGGCTCATATGATGTCTAATTGGTCTAACTAGGTCTGATTAGGCATCAAGGTGTAACTAATTAGTCCTAATAGGTATAATTGGGTCTAATTAAGTCCTAATAGATCATATTAGGTCTAATTGGTTCTAATTAGGTCATTTTGGGATCTAGTTAGTCATATTAGGTCACTTTTGGATCTAGTTAGGTCATAAACTAGCTCTAATTAAGTCATTTTAGGTGTGAATAGGTTTAATTAGGCATAAAAGTCTAACTAATTGGTCCTAATAGGTCTAATTGGGTCTAATTAGCTCCTAATAGGACACATTGGTCTAATTAGGTACTAATAGACCTGTGATTTGGTCTAGTTAGGTCATAATCTAGGTCTAATTATGCTTAAGGGGTCATATTGTTCATATGATATCTTATTCATGTAATGAGGTCTAATTAGGTTCTAATAAGTCTAAATAGGTCCTAATTGTTAGAAAGTAAAGATCCCCAAGATAACTGAGAGGGGGGGGGGGGTGAATTAGTTATCTGATAATTTAACCATTCAATTGCTTTAAACAATATAATTAATGTACTAATCAGCCATAGAAAGATAACCATATGCAATTGCATAATAACACAAGATATGTTGACTAGGGAACCTCTTGAAAAGAGTAAACCTCGGTGGAAATGATAATTTTTTACCAAAGACTAAATCAAGATTTATTACAGGGGCAGGAAACCAAGAAATCTCAGAGAAATAGATCAAAGATGATCTCCAAACATCATAATTCTTAGAACAGAGCATAGAAGATCATAGATCTATCAAGAGAGAAAATCAAATCAACCACCCTGAAATCACGCCTTGAGCCAAGAAAAACTATCCTCCTCCACACAGCACAAATCCCTACAAACAATCACCAAGCACCCTGGACCACACTAGAGCGGCAAGCAAATCACTTTTTACCAGTTCCAATCACTTCTGCATTAAAATTCAGTCCTTTCTATCACTGGAAATCCTTCAACAATTCAAATTTGAATCTCAACGGCCACTATGCAATTTGCGAGCCTTAAGTTTCTTGATCATTTGCCCTTAGTCGCGCAACTGCACATTCACAATTTGACAACCACAAGAAATCAGGCCTCAAATTATGCTTGGTCGCATGATCGCAAGGTACCAAACTAACCTTTGTGATCATGCGACCGTGGTCTCCTTAACCGCACAATGCCATCACAAACCCACCAGAAAAGTCTTCGGCTACCTCATAAATTCTTCGGCGAATGAAAAATGGGTACATCAGCAACACGACAGCATGGACCCAGACAACTCTATAACCGCGATGACCAATAGTGGTCGCATACCAGCACACGTGGCACCTCGTCACATGATCCCATAACCGAGAGACAGGCTATGCGAACATGCAACCACCCGTAGACTGCTACCGCCGTAACTACCACCGCAACTGTCACCAAAAAATGTCAGTCGCATGATCGCATAGCCTTGCAAAAGGCTATGCAAACATGCGACCAACCACTAGCAAACCATTGCCGCAACTGCCATGGACACTTTTTCAGGCTATGCGATCATGCGACAGCCAACCAAAGGCCGCCACGTGACCACCTCTGACAGCGGGCCCACAACGAACACACCCATCGGCACCCAATCGGATGGTGGGCACATGATCACATGGGGTGAGAATATTCCATGTGATCACACGCTGACCGTAGATTTCTTCCCTTTGCCACATGAAGAATCTGGGCCCACCAACCAATCACCAAGCATTTAGCGACAACGTGACTAACCACCCGCCAAGTCGCTAAGGGTTAGGCGCTAACTGCCAAGCATGAAAAGATCACGTGACAACGCAGTCGCCAGATCAATGAATAGGAGATGTAACCACTAGAAAACCTAGAGAATCAGTGACAATGAGCCTTAGAAAGAATCTGGGCCCCACCATCCATCGCACTTGCGCAGTTAGGACCAAAGTCAAAAATACACAAAGTTTTTGACACAACGAAAGACCGAAAACACACAGAGTTTTCGACACCAGAAGACAAGTGCACAAAACAGGAAGCACAGGGTCAAAAACAATGAAGGCTGAAAACATCATGGACTTTCAGAAACACTGTGGGTTTTCGACACTGTGGTAAATTTTGCAATATTTCCAATAGGCTTTGAAATTCGAATATCTTTCTGGGTTTGGTGATTTAGGAGATGCAGTTTGGACTGAAGCAAGGTGACAACAAGAAGAACATAGGGCAAGACACTTCAAGAAAATTTTGCAAGAAAATAGGCCATTTAAAAGGATTTTTCTATGATTGAAAAATGGCCTAACAGTGGCTCTGTCTAGGGATGATGGGTAACTTGTGCCCATGTGAGAATTTAGGATTTCTGGGAGAGCAGACCATCCCACTGGACAAAAATTTTAGATCGCAAGGAGCAAGTAGGGCAAGACTAAGCAACAGGACCAAAAACTGACAGACCAGGGCAAAATAGGGAAGGGGAAAGCAACTTATATACAGAGATTTACAATATTCAAAAAAGGCTTAGGGCCCCAAACTTTTGACGAGGTCTTTCCTCTATCAAACAAGTAATTTTCATCTCCACTTAGCAAAGGAAAGCCAAAAATACATTTCTCATCCATACTGCCAAAAACACTGTGATCCACATCCAACACATTATATAAAAAATGATCACCATACTCACTAGATGCAACATCATCATTTGAAACTCTGTCATTCATGGAAGAAAAATATTCTAATTTCTCATAGCAGGAAGATAATATGCCATTATTTATATCTAGTTCACCTGAATCTGCAACCTCCATGCCCTCTTCAAACAATGGATTGATAATTCCATGTAACATTCCTCTTTGATCATTGTGACAAAAAATGGGCTGATCATCATCAGAATCCTCATCATATAAGGCATTGGTAAACACCTTAAACTCACTACCCACTTTATTTTCGTGGAGACTCTCAGCATATGAAGAAAGATCAGAACCATATGAAGATTTACAGTCATCATCACCATATTCAAACCAATTTGTACAATGCAAAAATTGAAATGCATTTTCATCTTTAGATTTAGAGAAAGAATTCATACCTTCACTTCCAAATGAACTTTCACTTTCATTATTACTTTCTTCTTCCCATGTCTCATTTGACTCATATGAAGGCACCTTAGCATCACTACCTTCATCATTCTCTCTGCTAGTGCTGCATATATCATCCTCACATGCACTGATCTCAGAATCAACTTCATAATCAACACTCTCTGCGTAGTGAGAATCAACATCAGAAACACTAGCCTCCTCATGAACATCATTAGGAGCCACCAGTCTCAGCAATCTTATGTCCTCTGCTAACTGCTAGTTCACCATTTTCAACCTCGCTAATTCCTTCTTGAGAGCAGCAACTTTATCAAAATGCTCAACAAACTTAGCTCTCAACACATCCCAAGAAGGGATTGAACATGAGGGCAAGGATAAGAACCACTTCCTTGCACCATCATAAAATGTGTGCACAAATAACCTCATGGCAACATCTTCATATTGAACATCCATATCTCCAAAATACCCATGACAACATCAACATGCTGGCTTGCAGAAATAGATCCACCAACCATGAATCTTGGCAAGCACTTCCCATCCTCAGCAGAGAACTCATTACAGGCACCTTCCATGCCATCAAAATAGAAGGGCCTATATTCCTCCATGAGGAACTGCCCACTACAACTCATCCCTCTACAGCAGTGCTACACACTTGATAGGGATACATTTTCAATAAGAGAATACCTAGAATTTTGCAGCAGAAACCTTGTTGACTAAAAAGCAAGGCAGATCTAGAGCTCACTTTGTGGCTCCATTAGGTTCTTTGCAGTGTAGAGTCGCCACCTCCTTGAGAGGAAAAATAATTCATTATTTCTTCTTCCAGACAACACAAAACTACACCAGGTATACACACTGTTTATCAGGAGGAACACTAATCAAACCGAGAAAGTCAAAGCTGCCACTCACAACCAAGTGAGAAAATTTTTGCAAATGATTTATTTTTTATTTCTGACTCTATTCTAGACTATACCCAGTGGAGTTGCCATTTTTGTTGGTGACTCGGATGGGCCAAACCAATCTAGTCAATAAAGATTTTGAGTTTACAATAGAACCATAACCAGAGCTCCTTAATAGGCTTTCTTTATGTTCTCCCCAGCAGAGTCACCATTTTGTTGGTGACTCGGATGGGCCAAACCAATCTGGTCAATAAAGATTTTGAGTTTACAATAGAACCATAATCGAGAGCTCCTTAATAGGCTTTCTTTATGTTCTCCCCAGTACACTCTCCATTTTGTTGGTTGTGGATTATTCCCTTTGATCTTCAACTCGCAGATTTACACTTTGACGGATAATGTAAATGAAACTCTGACTCTATCACCACTCCAAAGTCCAAAAGGAAGAGGGCCAACTGACAAGGATCAAGGGATCCTTCTACTCTTTGAGCTTCAATGCTCAGGTGGTTGTACCCTTGACTCACTTCTTCAAAGGAGTCTCAAAATGATGCACACAATGCTCAACACAAGTCTATAAAGGTTTATCAAATGAATGTTTATGTTTGTGTGGTTGTTAACCATGACTTCAAAAGAAAAGACCAGTGCCTTATCCCAGGGCTAAGAGTCACCCAACTCTATACCTCTACTAAATACCTTAAGTCAAACACAATGGAACCCAGGGTAAGTGCTTTACCTATTACCCCTTTCCCTAAAGCACAAAGACATCAAATTCTACACCTGGCTGCAAACTCACTGAATTCACCTAAAAGGCTTTAATCCTAACTTTGTTAGAAACTCAGAGATGAATTCAAAATACTCTTTGTTTACCATACATTAACACACTTTGTGATATTAACATATATGAGCTCAGAGACAAGCAAGAAGACATACACAAGATATGAGATTGGGATTCAAGAATGTTTTCCTTAACACAATCAAGATCAGCATATAATTAGCATGACACAAAGCTAAGAAAAAGACACCAAATCAAACCTCTATCAATGTATTATAGTCAAAAACCAGGGACCAAAAGCAACAAGATTTTGGAACCCTTGCAAAATCAAAGATTATGCAACTTATACCACTAGCTGCCTTGGGATCCTCAAGATTGGATGCAACAAGCTTCAGATAGCTAGGGTTAGGGTCTCAACCACCCAACCAACCAAAGACTAAATAAAGATTTATTACAAGGGCAGGAAACCAAGAAATCTTAGAGAAATAGATCAAAGATGATCTCCAAACATCATAATTCTCAGAACAGAGCATAGAAGATCACAGATCTATCAAGAGAGCAAATCAAATCAACCACCCTAAAATCACACCTCGAGCCAAGAAAAACTATCCTCCTCCACATGGCACAAATCCCTGCAAACAATCACCAAGCACCCTGGACCACACTAGAGCGGCAAGCAAATCACTTTTTACTAGTTCCAATCATTTCTACATTTAAATTCAGTCCTTTCTATTGCTGGAAATCCTCAGACAATTCAAATTTGAATCTCAATGACCATTATGCAATTCATGGGCCTTAAGTTTCTTGATCATTCACCCTTAGTCACGCAACCGCACGTTCACAATTTGACCACTACAGGAAATCAGGCCTCAAATTATGCTTGGTAGCATGATTGCAAGGCACCAAACTAACCTTTGCGATCATGTGACCGTGGTCTCCTTAACCATGCAATGCTATCACAAACCCTCTAGAAAATTCTTTGGCTACCTCATTAATCCCTCAATGAATAAAAATGGGCATGTCAGTAACACGACACCGTGGACCCACACAACTCCGCAACCGTGATGACCAACAGTGCTCGCATGATCGCATAGCTGAAACCTTGGCTATGCGAACACATGACAAGCCATGAGATTGCCCCCTGTCACCGCAAACACCGGCCCCACCTACCAACGAGCCCACCAAATAGCTGAAAAATAGGCCCCAACACACGTGGCACCTTGTCACATGATCGCATAACCTAGAGACCGGCTATGCGAACATGCAACCACCCGTAGAAAGCTACCACCGTAACCGCCACCACAACCATCACTAGAAAATGTTAGTCACATGATCGCATAGCCTTGCAAAAGGCTATGCAAACATGTGACCAACCGCTAGCAAACCACTGCCGCAACCGTCATGGACACTGTTAACCAGTCACATGATCACATAGCCCATTTCTAGGCTATGTGATCATGCGATAGCCAACCAAAGGCCACCACGTGACCACCTCTGATAGCGGTCCCACAATGAACACACCCATCGGCACCCAATCAGATTGTGGGTGCATGATCGCATGGGGTGAGAATATTCTATGCTATCACATGCCAACCATAGATTTCTTCCCTCTACCACATGAAGAATCTAGGCCCACCAACCAACTGCCAAGCATTCAATGACAACGCGACTAATCACCTGCCAAGTTGCTAAGGGTTAGGCGCTAACCGCCAAGCATGAAAAGATCATGCGACAATGCAGTCGCCAGGTCACTGAATAGGAGATGTAACCACTAGAAAATCTAGAGAATCAGCGACAACGAACCTTAGAAAGAATCTGGGCCCCACCATCCATCGCACCTACGCAGTTCAGACCAAAGTTGAAAACACACAAAGTTTTTGACATAGCGAAAGATCGAAAACACACAGAGTTTCCGACACCAAAAGACAAGTGCACAAAACAAGAAGCACAAGGTCGAAAACAACAAAGGTTGAAAACATCATGGACTTTCAGAAACACTGTGGGTTTTCGACACTATGGTAAATTTTGCAATATTTCCAATAGGCTTTGAAATTCGAATATCTTTCTGGGTTTGGTGATTTAGGAGATGCAGTTTGGACTGAAGCAAGGTGACAACAAGAAGAACATAGGGCAAGACACTTAAAGAAAATTTTGCAAGAAAATAGGCCATTTTAAAGGATTTTTCTATGACTAGAAAATGGCCTAACACCTTATATACCAAACTCAAATAATTACAAATGAGTCGGTCCTCAATTACAAAATAATAAATTCTACACGGTACACACAAAATTTCACATAAAACTGTCGGCTTCCAGATACTGTAACTTTCTCCAAACATATCTTCGATGTTTTCATTGTGAACCACATCATCATTAATGAGTCTCCAACATCCCTTTAACTGCACAAAATCAGATTCCATCCCATCTAAGAGATATCCTCCGATTTTTAAAAATCACTTCACAAAAACACTGTCTAAACACTGCTTTCACCAGAATGCTCATAACTCTCATAAATGAATGAATTTCTTTTTGCACTGTTAACCATAGTTTATAACACACCAAAGAACATACCATCAACTATGCAAAATCCAATCTACAATACAACATGTGTGCAAAACAAAATTGTACCTGCTTTTCTGCTGATATCCAAAATATCACTGTGTTGACATCAATAACAATCCAAGTCATGAATGCAACAACAACTGCTACAGAATGACTTCCAAAATACTTTGCATTCATTCCTAACAATCTCCCCCATTGGCATTGATGGAAACATAGATGAAAAACATCCAATGTTCCAAAAATCTAATATTGTAACATCACTGCAAAATATCAAATTAAATCTTGCTTCATTTTCCTATTCAGCTCTCTCATACAATCCACAATGTTTTTCATGTATATCTCTCCCCCATTGACATCAATGATAGAAATTCCATCACTAAGTCAACAACAACTTAATGTCAAAAGACACTTTTCAAAAAAATACAATAACAAGAGTCCTCATGACTCAGCTCATAAACTCCCCCATAGAGGAAGTTCCAACATCCAATCTAGAAGAAAGATAGGGCTCATATACCACTCGATGGATGCAATCATCTGCATCAATTCTCAAAAATAGGTTGGGTCATAACCCCAAGCATACCTCTCAGATACACAAATGTATCCTTAGGTAAAGGTTTTGTAAATATATCTGCTATCTGTTTCTTTGTGCTTATGTACTCCAATCTTACTTCTTTTTCTGCAACTTTCTCTCTTACAACATGATACTTGATCTCAATATGTTTAGTCTTAGAATGTAAAATAGGATTTTTTGACATACTCACTATACTGGTGTTATCACAATGTATAACAACAGGCTCATCAAACTTTATTCCAATATCCTTCAACATCTACTTCATCCAAATAATCTGATTACAATTATTTGCTACTGCAACATATTTCACTTCTGATGTACTTTGTAAAGTACAATTATGCTTCTTACTTAACCAAGAGACCAATTTTCTTCCAAGAAAAAAGGCTCCACCACTAGTGCTTTTCTTGTCATCAACACTACCTCCCCAATCTGCATCAATATAGGCACATAAGGTAAAATCATTAGTATTCGCATACCATAATCCATAATCCATTGTTCCTTTCAGATATCTCAGTATCCTCTTTACTGCTGTATAATGTGATTCTCTAGGTTCTACTTGAAATCTTGTTACAATCCCAACTGAATGTGCTATATCAAGTCTTGTATGTGTCAAGTACTGCAATCCTCCAATCATAGATCTATATTTTTCCTGCTTAATTGCTAGTGTCTCATCTTTGCTAGATAACTTATGTCTAGTTACGATAGGTGTTTCAACAGGTTTAGAATATTTCATTCCAAATATTTTTAATAAGTCATTCAAATACTTAGTCTGACTTACAAATATACCTTCCTTGCTTTGTGTTATCTGTAATCCCAAAAAATATTTCATTTCTCCAATCATGCTCATCTCAAATTCAGTCTTCATTTCATCTACAAATTTGTCACTAGCTTCATCTTCTCCTCCAAAGATAATATCATCAACAAATATAACTATAACCAACAAACCATTCTCAATTTCTTTTGTGTATAAGTTACTATCTTCTGTTCCTTTTATAAATCCCAATTTCAATAAATACTTATCCAATCTTCCATACCAGGTTCTAAGTGCTTGTTTTAATCCATATAAAGCTTTCTTTAACTTACATACCATATCTCCTTCTTGTGTCAAAGGAAAACCTTCAGGCTACTCAATGTAGACTTCTTCCAATTCACCATTCAAAAATGTTGATTTCACATCCATCTGATACACTTTGAATTTTTTGTAAGCTGCATATGCTAGAAACATTCTCACTACTTCAAGTCTGGCCACAGGTGAAAAAGTTTCTTCATAGTCAATTCCTTCTTGTTGTGAATATCCTTTACATACCAATCTTGCTTTGTTTCTTATCACTTCTCCTTGTTCATTCATCTTGTTTCTGAATACCCACTTTGTTCCAATCACATTCTTGTCTTCAGGTCTAGGGACCAATTCCCATGTCTTATTTTTTTCAATCTACTCCAGTTCTTCTTTCATAGCATTAATCCAATGTTCATCTTCACAAGCTTCATTAGTAGTCTTAGGTTGAATTTGAAAAATCAAACATAAATGTACCTTATTTTGAGTCAAAACTCCTCTGTCTAAACTTCCAATAACCTTCTCAACAGGGTGATGTCTCAAAATATACCTGTTAGGTGTCATAGTTACTGATCTTGTTCCAACTGTAGATTCTTCTCTGCTTTCTTCTTTGTTTTCTTCTCTATTTTCTTCTTTGTTTTCTTCAGTATGACTTTCATTCAGCAAATCACTGTTAGTTTCAAAAAATAATTCTAAATTTTCAATTTTAGGTTGAGGTTGTGCTTCTCCACCAAATTCATAATCAAGCATTCTTTCCTAAATTTTAAACTTCTCATCAACTTTTACATTTGCACTTTCAACAATAGTCTTAGTTCTTTTGTTATAACATCTATATGCTTTTCTTTTTAAAGAATATCTAAGAAATATTCCTTCATCACTTCTAGGATCAAATTTTCCTATATCATCATCTCTTTTTATATAACATTTACTTCCAAAAATTCTAAAATACTTAACTGAGGGTGCATGTCCAAACCATAATTCGTAAGGTGTCTTGTTTGTATCTACTCTGATTTGTACTCTGTTCATAGTGTATACTGTTGTGTTCACTACTTCTATCCAAAAAGTCTTAACCAAATCATTTTCAAACAACATAGCTCTTGTTGCTTCAGTTATTGACCTGTTCCTTCTTTCTGCAATACCATTTTGTTCTGGTGTTCTAGGGGCTGAAAGTTGTCTCTTAATACCATTCATTTCACAAAAGGTGTTAAACTCTCTAGATGTAAATTCACCACCTCTATCAGATCTTAGACACTTAATCTTCATTCCAGATTCATTCTCAATTTTGCTTTTCGTGATCTTAAATTTATCAAATGCTTCATATTTTTCTTTCAAAAATGCAATCCACATCATCCTTGTAAAATCATCAACAAGAATCATAAAATACCTTTCTCCATAGAATCCTCTAGTCCTAGTAGGACCACTCAAGTCTGTATGAACAATCTCCAGCTTCTTTGTTGATGTGAACTTCTTGTTTGGAAATGAACTCCTTTTCTACTTTGCCATCATACATTCTTTGCAAATCATGTTAGTAGGTTTTGTAATTCTAGGTAAATCTCTTACCGCAAGTGTAGTGCTCACCTTGACAATATTATCAAAGTTTATATGACAAAACCTTTTATGCCATAACCAACTGTCATCAATCTTAGTTATCAAACATGTCATCTCAGTAGGATTCAATTGAAATACATTACCTCTGGTTCTGGTTCCTTTTCCAATCAGATTTCCATCTTTATCTTTTATCACACAAGTTTTCTCAGCAAACCAAACTTGATAACCCTTATCAGCCAATTGTCCAATGCTTAGTAGATTATGTCTCAATCCATCAACAAAGTAAACATCATCAATGTTAGTCTTTCCATCAAGAGTAATAGATCCTATACCCTTAATCAAACAAGGTGCATTATTACCAACCCTAACAATTCCTCCATCATAATTATCTAACGTAACAAACTTTCTTTTATCTCCAGTCATATGATGTGAACAACCACTGTCTATAATGCAATCAGATTTCTTTTCAACTTGAGAAACTAATATTTTTTCTTCCCTTTTATTAGATTCAGAACTTTCTTCTTTAATTGCTACAAATCCTATTTCCTCAAAGTTGTCATTATCACTGTCACTTAAATGTCTTTCAATTCATGCTTCAAGATCTTCATCATTTGCATAATAACATTCTTTAGATCTCCTAAGTTTAAAGTTGCTTCTATACTTCTTAACTCTTTTGGGACATTTAGATGTAAAATGACCATATTCTTGACAAGTCCAAAATTTAAAGATTTTCTTACCATCTAGTTCTCTTTTTACAAGCAATGCAATACCTTCTTCAATCTTCTTATATTCCTCAGATTTAGATTTGCTACTGCTGGCATAACCTCCATTCACACTAGTACTTCTTGTAGGTCTAATGTTAAGAGCACTGAATGTTGTTTCCATTCTAGGTAGCTCTCCTGATAATCTCAAGTTCATCTCTGCTATTTCTAATCTTCCAAGAAGAGTCTCTCTTAAAAAGTTTGATGTACAAGGCATCACTTGTTCAATCATCTGTGTTGTCTGCTTGAATACTGGTGTCAAAGTTCTCAAAATTTTCCATATCACTTCATTCTCTATCGTATCACCTCCACAAGACTTTATTCCTGTTACAATCTTAGACATCCTACCAATATAGCTTCTAATAGATTCATCTTCCATCATTCTGATATCTTCAAATGCACAAATCCAATTATGTAATCTAGCCTTTTTTGCATGTTCATCACCTTCAAAAGTAGAATGTAAAGCTTTCCAAATTGCATCAGATGTTTTCAAACATCTTACCTGACTATATTCATTCTCCGGTAGTGCTGACAAAAGTGCTTCTCTGGCAAGTATTTTACACATGAATAGATCTAGTTCATCTTTAGTTCCTGCCTCTAGATTGTCTTCCTCAATGATAGTCTTCTCATTCTTTGTAATCAACCAAAAACTTGGTCCTAAACACAATAGATGAGTCTTCATCTTTTCTTTCCAGCTATCAAAATTTACTCCATCAAACTTAGGGCTTTCTTTTCTAAAATTCACCATGGATCTCCTTAAGTTGTTAAACTTTTCTTTCAAGGACCTGCTGCTCTGATGCCAATTGTTAGAAAGTAAAGATCCCCAAGATAACTAAGAGGGCGGGGGGGGGTGAATCAATTATTTGATAATTCAACCATTCAACTACTTTAAACAATATAATTAATGTACTAATCAACCATAGAAAGATAACCATACACAATTGCACAATAACACAAGATATGTTGACTAGGGAACCTCTTGAAAAGAGTAAACCCTGGTGGGAATGATGCCCACAAAATGATGCACTAATATGAAAGTTCCTTGTTAGAGGATGGACCTTTTTAGGAGTCTTATGAAATACATTCAGTACATATAAATCTCTGTTAGGAGATTTTGAATCCCTGTTAAAAGATTCTAACCCGGTTAAGAGTTTATGGAAGATAGAAGGACCCACTGCCCAAACAACTTCAAGGCAAGATCTCTGAACCCACTATCCAAAAGATCTTAGAATTATTCAACAAAATAATATGAAATATATTACCTCTTTCACATTGTGCCAAAACCGCACTCTCTGCTACACAAGATCACAATTCCAGATCTCTGTACTCACAAGTCTTCCTTCATCACTGAATTAGCTCTTTTCTTCACTTCATGCATATATTCACATCTCAACCTTCATAGTAGATATTGAAACAAGGAAAAAATTCCTTCTTATATACCAAACTCAAATAATTACAAATGAGTCGGTCCTTAATTACAAAATAATAAATTCTACATGCTACACACAAAATTTCACATAAAACTGTCAGCTTCCAGATACTGTAACTTTCTCCAAACATATCTTCAAAGTTTGTGCTATGAACCACATCATCATTAATGAGTCTCCAACATCCCTTTAACTGCGCAAAATCAGATTCCATCCCAGCTAAGAGATATCCTCCGATTTCTAAAAATCACTTCACAGAAACACTATCTAAACACTGCATTCACCAAAATGCTCATAACTCTCATAAATGAATGAATTTATTTTTATGATATTAACCATAGGTTAATAACACACCAAAGAACATACCATCAACTACACAAAAGCCAAGCTACAATACAACATGTGCGCAAAACAAAACTGTACCTACTTTCCTGGTGATATCCAGAATATCACTGTGTTGACATCAATGACAATCCAAGTCATGAATGCAACAACAACTGCTATAGAATGACTACCAAAATACTTTTCATTCATTCCTAACAATAATACCTATCATATTAGGTCTAATTGGGTCATATTGGGTCTAATTGGGTCTAATTAGGTCTAATTAGGTCATTTTGGGATCTAGTTAGGTCATGTATTAGGTCATTTTAGGTCTAATTAGAACTAATTAGGCATCAAAGTTTAACTAATTGGTCCTAACAGGTCATATTAGGTCCTATTAGGTCCTAATAGGTCATATTAGGTTGTATTAGGTCTAATTAGGTCCTAATAGGTCATATTAGGTCCTATTAGGTCCTAATAGGTCATATTAGGTCCTATTAGGTCATAATAGGTCATATTAGGTTGTATTAGGTCTAATTAGGTCCTAATAGGTCTAATTATGTCTAATTAGGTCTAAATATGTCATTTTGGGATCTAGTTAGGTCATATTAGGTCAAATTAGGCCTAATTGGTCCTAATAGATCCTGATAGGTCTAACTGGTCCGAATAGGTTCATATTAGGTCTAATTAGGTCATTTTAAGTCTAATTAAGTCTAAATAGGTCCTAATAGGTCTAAATAGGTCATAATAGGTCATATTAGGTCCTAATAGGTTCATATGATGTAATTAGTCTAACTTTGTCTAATTAGGCATCAAAGTATAACTAATTGTTCCTAATACATCTAATTAGGTCTAATTAATTCCTAATAGGTCATATTAGGTCTAATTAGGTATAATTAGGTCTAATTGGGTATAATTAGGTCTAATTGGGTATAATTAGGTCTACTTGGGTATACTCAGGTCTAATTGGGTTATTTTGGGATCTAGTTAGGTCATGTACCAGGTCGAATTAGGTAATTTTAGGTCTAAATGAGACTAATTAGGCATCAAACTATAAATAATTGGTCATAATAGGTCATATTAGGTATAATTAAGTCTAATTAGGTCCTAATAGGTCTGAATAGCTCCTAAAAGGTCATATTTGGTCCTATTAGCCTCATACAATGTCTAATTGGTCTAACTAGGTCTAATTAGGCATCAAAGTGTAACTAATTAGTCCTAATAGATCTAATTGGGTCTAATTAAGTCCTAATAGGTCATATTAGGTCCTATTAGGCTCATATGATGTCTAATTGGTCTAACTAGGTCTAATTAGGCATCAAAGTGTAACTAATTGGTCCTAATATATCTAATTGGGTCTAATTAAGTCCTAATAGGTCATATTAGGTCTAATTTTATCTAATTAGGTCATTTTGGGATCTAATTAAAGGTCATATTAGGTCATTTTGGGATCTAGTTAGGTCATATTAGGTCATTTTGGAATCTAGTTAGGTCATAAATTAGCTCTAATTATGTCATTTTAGGTTTAATTGAGTTTAATTAGGCATACAAGTCTAACTAATTAGTCCCGGGTGACCCCACAATAGTGGGTTACACTTTTTTAGACATGCTAATTTCTACTGAAATAACACATTTTTTAATAAAATATGATGATTTAAGCCTTGAGAGGTTCCATTTAAAGGAATTAATTACAAATGGTTAGCTCAAAGCCTCCTAGGTAAAAAAAAAATTGATATAACATCTATACTCTAAATTCATACCTACAATGGAGTCTCATTCACACCTATTAAAATGCTAACAAAAAATCACTTCGAATTTATCTTTTGGTAGATCAAATGAATCCATTTGACAAACCTATCTATGTAGTAAGGTACTACTAAGAAAAATATTTTCAATGATTATAATGTTAATATATATTAAGTATATTATGACTTTGTATTTTTAGTTTAACTAAACATAGATATTTCACCGTACGTCTAAATGAGAAAAAAAATTCTAAAAACTATCTATTACCTACTTATTGAAGTTCTCTTTCTATCAAAAAAATAAAAATGAAATTGAACAAATACATGACAAATTATAAGCCATGTAATCAAGATATGTCAAAATTATGGTTTAGTCAAATTCAAACGTTAATAAAATATGAAATAATCATGGTAATGTCATCAAACCAATTGCATGCCCTCTATATGGATGTTACAAAACTAAATTCAAAAGAAGCACATTGATATATAGTTTAGAAAAAAAGTTATGCTCTATGAAACCAATGTAACTCTTTGAAAATGACATTTTTAGCAACATACCAATTTTTGCGGGAGAAACAAAAAACCATTCAAATAAATTCAAAAATAAAAATGAAAAATATATTTAGAATCTAGACATAAAATGATGCAGGAGCATCCTGGGTGTAAGAGCAATCTTGCATCACCCAAAAAATATTTATATTTTTTTATATTCAATAAGGGCTATTTTAGTGCAGAGCTGCTATTTATGGAAAGTTACTATTTTTGGTAATTTTTGTATGTGCTCAGAATGATCTAATTTCTTTCTTGGAGGTTCATTTTGGTCATATAAGTCTTCCAATAAAGTTTCATTGCCAGATCAAGTGTATATTGGAAGATATTGAAGATTTTCGGTATTGGCAGCAGGGTACAGAAACTTTGAACTCAGTTTTGAAGGCTTTAGAGGCCCCGAATGAGGTCAAAAATTTGGGTGACGGACGCTTGCCCGAGTCTAGCCTGTAGAGCGCTTCGTGGCATTTCTGAAATGGGGTTATAATAGCCGACCGGGTCAACTGGTGATGACTTATGGTCTTCGGAAGTTGGGCCACCTGAAATGGCAAAAAATAATTTTCTTCAAAATTTCTGTTCGGGTTTCAAAGGTTATCTTGAGCTGACTATGATGTAATAAAATGTAAAATAAAATAATTCTAAGTTTGGTCGGCCTTATTGGCTAAAATTCTGGAACCTTCCCAGGCGGTGGATAATTGCCTATATAAGGAAGGCTGTATTATTGTCTTAGGCAGTTCAGAATAGTTCTGGGTAATAGTTCGAGGCTTTGTCCTACAGAATATTGTAAGGAAATGCCCATGTGGCTTTGCATATTGTAATTCTAAAATTTTGTAATTCCACATTTGTGGAGATAATAAGAAGCCAATTTTTCTGTTCTTGCATATTGTTGTTGTTTCTCTGTTTCTGTTATGTGTTTGTGGTATTAAGGGGAGCACCCTTCATCAAGTGGTATCAGAGCAGGTTTTCTTGAGTGTGTAAACAGATCGCCGACTGTGAGGCAGTTTGCACCAGGACCGTGGTTAGGGTTTCAGTGCGCATCACGAAAATGCCTCCACGAAGAGAACGTGGTGGAAGAGCTGGTGCTGTGACACCTGAGGTTAGAGAGCTGCAGAGACAAGTGCGAGCATTGCAAGAAGAGATTCGCAGAGGAATGAATCTTAATGTCAGAGATAAAAGCGAGGATGAAGCTGAAGAAGAATATCAAGAAGGAGAAGTTGAAATTGTGAACCAGGAGGAAGAAAGACTTTTTCGGGTGATTTACAAGATTGGGAAAAGACCTAAGATTGAGGTTCCTGCATTTTTTGGAAATCTTAACCCAGAGGAATTGATCGACTGGATCAATGAATGTGAAGAATATTTTGAGTATGAAGATGTTGAGAATCCTGATAGGGTCAAATTTGCAAAGGGCAGACTGAAAGGTCATGCGAAGATATGGTGGCAAGAAATTCAGTTGGAGCGAAATAGAAGGGGAAAGGAGAAAATCACGAGATGGGATCAGATGGTGGATAAATTGAAGCGACAATTCATTCCTATTGATTATGAGCTTGACCTACTGAAGAAAATGCAGAGTTTGAAGCAAGGAGGAAGATCTGTTCAGGAGTATACAGAGGAGTTCTATCGACTTCTCATCAGAACAGGCCATGCAGAAGCTGATAAGGAGAAAGTTGCCCGATACCTTAATGGGTTAAGGCCAAGCATTCAGGAGGAGCTGAATCTAGTTTGAATGAATAGTATTGAAGAGGCATACCAGTTTGCCCTAAAAGTAGAGGAAAAGCTAAACAAGAAGTTTGAGAGCAGACAAAATGGAAGAGGTCACAGTGGACGATCTGGTGGACGGTCATATGGTGGCCGAAATGAAGATCCAAAAAAGAAGGATGAGGCCAGTAGCAGTCAGAATCAGCGAGGAAATAATTTCAATCGCTTCCAGGATCAGAATAATAGAGATCAAAGAGGAAGAGGAAGAGGACAAGGATCTGGAAGAGGTGGCTTCCGTGGAACATGTTTTCACTATGGAGAAAAAGGTCATAGGGCATTTGAATGTCCTCAGCGCCAAGGCAGAAAAAATAGGAGAAATGAAGGCTAGGCCAGAGTTGCACATGTCGATGAAGATGCTAGATCATCAAATTCTGAAGATGCTGAAAGAGGAGAAACGCTAATTAATAGAAGAGTCTTGCTGAGTGGTGAGAATGAACCTAAACAAAGGAGGAGCCTGTTTCACACTAGATGCAAGTGTGAAGGTAAATGTTGTGATGTGATTATCGATAGTGGAAGCACTGACAATTTGGTGTCAGAAGCGATGGTGACAAAGTTGAAGCTCAAGAGATAGAAACACCCACATCCATATCGGATTGCCTGGGTGCAGGATGACCACAAGGTCATGGTCAGTGAACAGTGCCTGGTAAAGTTCAAGATCGGCGAATACCAAGATGAGGTATTGTGTGATATCATATCTATGGATGCATGTCATATGTTGTTGGGTAGACCATGGCAGTTTGATAGATGTGCTGTACATGATGGTCGTGCGAATACCTATTCCCTGACAAAGGATGGAGTGTGACATAAGCTAAAACCATTGAAGGAGACTGAAGAAAAGGTATTTGGTAATGCAAGGATAACTTTTGTTGATGGAAGAAATTTTCTAGATGGTATGAGGCATGAGCATGTATGTTTTGCTTTAATTCTAAAAGCTGGTAAAGAGGAAGTAGAAGATGTTCCTGTAGAAGTTGCAGATTTGTTGAATGAGTTTCAGGATATTGTATCTGATAACGTGCCTGATGGATTACCACCAGTCAGGAAGATCAGCCATCGGATGGATTTGATCCCAGGAGCGAGTTTTCTGAACAAGGCAGCACACAGAATGACACCTGCAGAAAGTGAGGAGTTGAACAGACAAGTACATGAGTTGTTACAGAAAGGATTGATCCGTGAGAGTCTGAGTCCCTGTGCTGTACCAATGGTATTAGCACCAAAGAAGAATGGAGAATGGAGGATGTGTACAGATTCTAGGGCAATAAACAAGATCACAATCAAGTACAGGTTTCCATTGCCACGAATGGATGATATTATGGACTGTTTGAGTGGAGCTGTGTATTTCTCAAAGATAGATCTAAAGAGTGGATATCATTAGATTCGGATCAGAGAAGGAGATGAATGGAAGACTTCCTTCAAAATAAAGGAAGGACTATATGAGTGGTTAGTCATGCCTTTTGGACTAACCAATGTGCCAAGCACTTTCATGCGGCTCATGAACGAGGTTCTGAAAGAATTTCTGGGTAAGTTTGTCATTGTTTACCTAGATGATATTTTGATCTTTAGTAAGACATTGGATGAGCATATGATGCATATTCGTATGGTATTTGAGAAGTTGAGAGAAGAGAAATTGCTGATTAATTTGAAAAAGTGCAATTTTGTGAAGAAAGAGTTGGTGTATTTGGGGTTTGTAGTTTCAGGAGAAGGTCTAAAAATGGACCCAGAGAAGGTACAGGCTATCCTTGAATGGCCTACTCCAAGGAGTGCTACTGAGGTAAGATCTTTTCATGGTCTAGCTAGCTTTTACAGAAAGTTTATCAGAAATTTTAGTAGTATTTGTAGACCCTTGACTGAAACAATGAGAGGGGATAGAAAAGAGTTTAAGTGGACTAATGGGGCAGAAAAGAGTTTTCAATTATTGAAACAAAAAGTTACAGAACAACCTATTTTAGCACTTCCAGATTTTAATAAGGTGTTTCAAGTAGATTGTGATGCTAGTGGTACTGCAATAGGAGCTGTTATGAGCCAAGAAGGTAAACCTGTTGCGTATTTCAGTGAGAAGTTAAATGATGCCAAGAGGAAGTATTCTGTTTATGATCAGGAATTTTATGCTATAGTTCAGGCATTAAAGAAGTGGAGACATTATCTGCTTCCTAAAGAGTTTGTTTTGTATACTGATCATCAAGCTTTGCAATATTTGAATAGTCAAGGAAAGTTGAATCAAAGGCATTTGAAATGGGTTGAGTTTTTGCAGAGTTATACGTTTGTTTTGAAACACAAGAGTGGAAAGTCTAATAGGGTTGCAGATGCTCTTAGCAGAAGGAAACTATTGATGACAGAAATGCAGATTGAAGTGGTTGGGTTCAAGAAACTCAAGAATTTGTATCCAGAGGATCCTGATTTTGGTGAAGCTTGGAAAGCTTGTACAGAACCTGTTACTCTAGACATGACGAAATGGTTGGATTTCATCATCCAGGATGATATGCTATTCAGAGGAAGTCAGTTGTGCATTCCACGAAGTTCTATGAGGGAGAATCTCATCAAGGAGAAGCATAGTGGAGGATTGGCTGGACATTTTGGTCGTGATAAAATTGTTGGTTTGGTTAGTGAGCATTATTATTGGCCATAGTTGCAGCAAGATGTGAAGAAGTTTGTACAGAGTTGCAGAGTATGCCAGATGGTGAAAGGAGTGAAGCAGAATATAGGATTGTATCAGCCATTACCTGTACCAGAGAAGCCTTGGGAGGATATCAGCATGGACTTTGTTCTTGGTTTACCGAGGACTCAGCGGGGGCATGATTCAATTTTTGTGGTGGTTGACAGATTTTCAAAGATGGCACATTTCATTCCCTACAAGAAGAGTAATGATGCTGTTCATGTAGCAGAATTGTTTTTCAGAGAAGTAGTGAGACTTCATGGTTTGCCAAAGACCATAGTTTTAGATCAGGACACTAAGTTTGTTGGATATTTCTGGCATACATTGTGGAAGAAGTTGAAGATAAATTTGAAGTTTAGTTCATCACATCATCCACAGACTGATGGACAGACAGAGGTGGTGAATAGGAGTTTGAGAAATTTGCTGAGATGTTTGGTTGGAGATAAGCCAACGGGATGGAATTTGATTTTACCACATGCAGAATTTGCATACAATAATTCTATCAACAGGAGCACTGGTAAATCACCATTCTAGATTATATATGGAAGTAGTCCAAGAAATGCATCTAAGTTGAGAAAGATAGATAAAGGAGAAATAAGTAGTGCTGAGGCTGAGGATTTTGCAGAACATTTGAAGAACATCCATGGGGAGGTGAGGAAGCATATTACCAAGGTGAACGCATAGTATAAGGCTAAGGCAGATGAGAAAAGGAGGTATAAGGAATTTCAGGTTGGTGATGAAGTCATGGTTCATTTGCGGAAGGAGCGGTTTCCAGTTGGTACATATAACAAGCTGAAAATGAAGAAGTTTGGACCATGCAGGATATTGAAGAAACATGATTCAGAAAATGCATATGAGGTAGAATTGCCTACTGAGCTAAATATTTCACCAGTGTTTAACATTTCAGATCTGACAGAGTATCATGAAGGAGGTGTTGAAGATGAAATCACAATAGCACAGTGGAGTATTTCAGCAACTAGTTCAGACACTAAGGAGATTGAAGATATACTAGATAGTCATGTTGGTAGAAGAACAAGGAATAGGACATATGAAGAGTATTTGGTCAAGTGGAAAGGACGACCTATAGAAGATTCATCATGGCTAACAAAGGAGGAGGTTAACCGTCTTGGTTTTCCTCTGCACATTTGAGTCGTGATAGGGTCACTTCTCAAATTACCCTGGGTGTCTGATGCAGGAGCATCCTGGGTGTAAGAGCAATCTTGCATCACCCAAAAAATATTTATGTTTTTTTATATTCAATAAGGGCTATTTTAGTGCAGAGCTGCTATTTATGGAAAGTTACTATTTTTGGTAATTTTCGTATGTGCTCAGAATGATCTGATTTCTTTCTTGGAGGTTCATTTTGGTCATATAAGTCTGCCAATAAAGTTTCATTGCTAGATCAAGTGTATATTGGAAGATATTGAAGATTTTCGGTATTGGTAGCAGGGTACAGAAACTTTGAACTCAGTTTTGAAGGCTTTAGAAGCCCCGGATGAGGTTGAAAATTTGGGTAACGGGGGCTTGTGCGGGTCAAGTCTGTAGAGCACTTCGTGGCATTTCTGAAATGGGGTTATAATAGCCGATCGGGTCAACTGGTGATGACTTATGGTCTTCGAAAGTTGGGCCACCTGAAATGGCGAAAAATAATTTTCTTCAAAATTTTTGTTCGGGTTTCAAAGGTTATCTTGAGCCGACTATGATGTAATAAAATGTAAAATAAAATAATTCTAAGTTTGGTCAGCCTTATTGGCTAAAATTCTGGAACCTTCCCAGGCAGTGGATAATTGCCTATATAAGGAAGGCTGTATTATTGTCTTAGGCAGTTCAGAATAGTTCTGGGTAATAGTTCAAGGCTTTGTCCTATAGAATATTGTAAGGAAATGCCCATGTGGCTTTGCATATTGTAATTTTGAAAGTTTGTAATTCCACATTTGTGGAGATAATAAGAAGCCAATTTTTCTGTTCTTGCATATTGTTGTTGTTTCTCTGTTTCTGTTATGTGTTTGTGGTATTAAGGGGAGCACCCTTCATCATAAAATCTTAAAAGACTCTAATTTAATTCATCTTCTAATTTCAAATGGTTTAACGACAATATGCATCTGAATCTGAAAGTTTTTTTAAAAATGTAGAGTTCAATGTCCATTCAGGCAAAAAACTGTAACCCACTATTGTGGGTTCACCCTCCTAATAGGTCTAATTGGGTCTAATTAGGTCCTAATAGGTAACATTGGTCTAATTAGATACTAATAGACCTATAATTTGGTCTAGTTAGGTCATAATCTAGGTCTAATTATGCTTAAGGGGTCATATTATTCATACGATGTCTAATTGGTGTAATTAGGTATAATTAGGTCCTAATTGGTCATATTAGTTCTAATTAGGTCTAATTAGGTCATGTATATGGTCATTTTAGGTCTAATTAGGACTAATTAGGTAGCAAAGGGTAACTAATTGGTCCTAGTAGGTCATATTAGGTCTAATTAGGTCCTGATAGGTCTAATTGGGTCTAGTTAGGTCTAAATAGGTCATTTTGGGATCTAGTTAGGTCATATTAGGGGGTAAAAGTACAGAGTTGTGTCACACTAGAGGACATTTGTAATGGTTATGGCTGGAATTGTTCCACCCAAAATGGGTCTGGCTAGACATACATGGCGCAAACGAGGCACCATGTGGCATTGATGTGGCAGGGGAGTTCCGGCTGAAACCGTTTCAGCTGGAACGGTTCCGACCGAAACCATTCCATGAAACTATATAAACCCCAAAAATGGGTTGGGTGGCTCATTCACAAGACCGTGTTTGGTCTCCCACAGTTTTGGCCGAACTTATCTAAGTGGCATCCCATGTGGCAGCCAAATAAGAAAAAATGGTGAGTCTCAAAAGTTCTCACTTCTAGATCTGAATTCTTTGTCAAAATTTAACTTTCTATAAAATCTAAAAATACCCTTTTCTAGAGCTTGGAGTCAAGATTATGGTCATGCAATTTTTATTATGTTTTGATTTTTTATAATATATTATAAGTTAAAAATACTTCAAGTAGGTATTTTAACATTTAAGAAGATGCTTGTTTGAAAAAAAATAAAAATAACAAATCATGTCAGAAATATTTAAAACTTATATTTAACACTAGAGGAAAGATTCCTCTTCAAGAATATATAATTTTTTTTAATGGTGTAGATTTGATAGGGAAAATTTAGTGGAAACAAAAAACTGTTGATTTCGGGTAACACTGCGTTTGGATAGTTATAACAAACAAAATATATACCGAAATCCAATCTTTCTTTTTTTATGCACTAGCTATACATGTCATATAAAACATATTGTCAAATTAAAGGGAAGAAAGGTCATTTGCATAAAGTTTTTTTGTGTGAACTAGACCCTAGATTTTCAGCATATTTCAACAATAAAAAAATGGACTTCCAAAAATTAAAAAACTATGTCAATTTTTTTTCAAGTTTTTTTAAAAAATTTATAAGCATAAACTTCATCAAATTTTACACATTTCATTAGTTTACATTATCTTAAAATTCTAAACAAAAATGCCACTTTTATGTCATTAAAGTTGAAAATTTTTCATGTTGTCATCCTTTTCCTTTATAGAAGTGTGAAACAAGTTTGTACTTTTAACCTAGGTCTAATTGGTCCTAATTGGTCCTAATTGGTTTAATTATGTACTAATAGACCTCTAATTTGGTCTAGTTAGGTGATAATCTAGGTCTAATTATGCTTAAGGGGTCCTATTGTTCATATTAAACATATTGGGTCTGATAAGTTCTTAAGGAGTCATAGTAGGAGCATATTATGTATTAATTAGTCTAATTAGATCTAATTACACCTACATGGAGTCCTATTACTCATGTTAGATAGATAATTAGGGCTTATTAGAACTAATTTGATCTAAGGGGTCATATTAAGTTCATAAATAGGCCCCTAATTAGGTTATTAAATTACTTCTAAATAGGCCCCTAATTATGTCTTTTTAAATTAATTATGTCATTAGGTCTTAAGGGGTCATAATATTCACATTAGCTTTAATTAGGTATATAATTATGTCTTCTTAGTCTTATTAGGTCTAATTAGTCTTGTCTAGGTGTTACTAGGTCTAATTAGTCTTATTAAGTCTAATTAGGTCTAATTAGGTATTGCAATATCATGCTTACATGTTTCATTAAGACAAGTCCTAACCATCAACTTAAAATGTCTAGAGAGAGAGACACATACCTTGTTTCCTATGATAATATCTTTCTTGTGCTTCTTCACGTAGTCTTTGTTCAGTCTCTTCTGAATAATGTCATGTGCTATTGTTTAGCCTTCTCTTTTTATTTCCCATCACTTTGTAAAATTGTTCCACCAAATTTTGACAAAATTTGAAAAATACAATTTCAAAAGTCCTCCAAAATTAGAATTATTTTTCAACTTTCAAATTAATGAGATGAGAAAACCATCTTTATTATTATATTTAATCATCATTAACCTGAAATGACACCAAATATGACAATATGAGTTTCTATTGAAAGTCATCTTTAACTTTCTATCAAAATTGACTTAGTTAAGGCTTAAACTAACCCCAAATCAGGAAAGTAATTTCAATAGAAATTAATTTTGATCGAAACTAAAAAGTTTCAATCGAAAGTCCCTAATAAGGGGCAATTTGTAAAGTTTGAAGAAATTATAAAAATTTCATGGCTTCAGAGCTCAATTGGAGGGGTCAAATACAACAATAAGGAGACGTCCTTTTGCATAGCACAAGTACTTAGAATGAGATTTGTAATGATTATAGATTTGACAATTTTTGAATTTATTATGTATATGTTTTTGGACGTTAATCAAATGTAGGTTTTTATCAAATTTAAACCTCTAAGTTTGACATTAAATGAAAAATAGTAGAAAAGAGATTTTTTTTTTGTGAAAAATAACAGTGCCCTTCATATTTGAGTCTAATTTCTATCGATTTTTTTGTGTTTTGAAATTAGACAAATACACAAGTGATAAGCTATGTAGTTAAGGTATGTCAAAATTATGGTTTAGTCAACATCAAACATTAAAAAATATGCAATAATCATGATCACATCATCAAACCAATTGCATGCCCTACATATGGATGTTACGAAACTAAATTCGAAAGAAGCACATTCATATCTATTTTGAAAAATAATTTATTCTATATGAAAACAATGTAACTATTTGAATCTAGACAGAAAATCCTAAAAGACTCTAATTTACTTCATCTTATATATATATATATATATATATATATATATATATATATATATATATATATATATATATATATATATATATATATATATATATATATATATATATATATATATAATCTAGATAGAAAATCCTAAAAGACTCTAATTTACTTCATCTTCCGATTTCAAATGGTTTAACAACATTATGCATCTGAATCTCAAAGGTTTTTTCAAAACGTAGAGTTAATTGTCTGTTCAAGAAAAAAAGAATAACCCACTATTGTGAGTTCACCCTATAAGATTGTTTTTGGAGTCATCTTAAAACCCAATGTGAAGGTTAGGGGAGCCTTTCAAAACCTTTTGATCCTCATTATGCTCTTGGTTGTTTTTGAGGTTTGGTTTAATTAATTAAATTTCTTGAATTTAATTAAATTTTAATTTGATCATCAGTTGTTGCATTTAATTAATTAAATTCAACCAATTTAATTAATATTTAACCTAAACAATTGAAGTTTTAAAGAAAAAATTGCATTAACTACTTTTTCTCCAAACAACTTTCTTAGATTATCCCAAATGTCTACAAAATATTTATCTAAATTTATGTGATGAAGTGCAAAATTGACAAGAGAATGATCAATAATAGCCTTCAGTTTATAATCCCTACTTTTCCAATCCAAAAATTTGTTTTCATATGTACCTATGGTTTTTATTTTTTCTTACTATTTCCCATAAAAAAAAAATTTCATTAGTTGTATTTGAATCTTAATCCTACATGTATGTTCAAGTTAAAACCAAAATATTTATCTAAATGAAATGTCATCTCAAATAATACAATCCTAATCAACAATCTTTAATGCAAGTATGCTCACCTTTTTTTAGAATAACATTCCATACTTTGATAGTGCATATAACATAGATAATGCTAAAATGTTAATACAATGTTTGATCACATATATATTACCAACTACAAATAGCATCATCAAACCCAACCACAATAATGTTATTTCATCATTCATCTTAAAAACCTTCAAGTATTTTTTAGCACATTATATATCTTTTATACACTTGCACAAGATATATCTAGGGCCTACACCTTAATTTTGTACTAGTTTAAAATATTATAATCTACAAATCAATTTTTCAAGGAAAACCTAACTCCTAACCGAAACCATTCACCATAATAGAAATTAACTAGAAATGGTGCTCTAATAAGTTGTCTTTACATAATGTCTTCCATACACAATAGACAAGACATATATTAGAAGATTTGATTTCACTAAGGTTTCATTGAAAATTACATCTTAGCATATGGGTGTATGAATCTACATATATTATGTTTCCTCCCTTTCATTCCTTCAATGTTGAAGCCTACTAGTTCTCATTCCATCAAGGTTGTTAGGAAGATGCCTCTATGTTTCTATGTGCCACTATATAGTGCAATTGTTCATGGGATGAGAATAGATAAAATCCCCATGACAATTCGCTATGGAGCACTGTCATCTAATCTCCACAAAATATACTATATGGAGTGAGTTTCACCCATTTCTACACCATGCCAATGTAGAATCAATTTCTTTCTTCAACAACTTTGACATGAAACAATAGAACCTCCCATTCTTCTCACATACATCTTTCCCTTGCTAATTCCACATACTTGACCTACATTTTCTAATTCCAATGCAATGCCTCTAAAATGCTAAAATAACTACACACACTCTGATAGTACATGTGATTGGTGAATCCATTGATTATTTATTGATCATTGATTACAATATTATATAGCACAAAAAATTGTTATCCAATAATTGTTAACAGTTATGACTTCAAATCTATTTTCATTTCATGAGGCCTATAATCAAACATTTGAAAGATGAAATTAGTTCAACTTAAAAGGATTTTCAGCTACATGTGTTACATAATTTAAGATAGAATCCAACTTGATCATAATGCCACAAAGGTAAATCTAACACTCTGAAAATTTTGATGCTTGCATGAGACATAAATACAAAGGATGAGAAATTATAAAAAATAATTATATATTTGTAGTCCTAACACACATTTACAATCATGTCCTCATTGATGAAAAGCATGTGTCGGTACCCATTCATTTCTTTTTTTAGTCTACTAATCTAATTTAAAATGAATCCAAGTTAAATAACATCTCCAGTTAATTTAGAACCCATTAATTGATATCACCACCTTTCACCAAATTTAGAGTTTTTCTTCGAACATAGAAAACTCTTTATCATAACATATGGGAGAAACATAAAGGAGTATTAAAAATGTTAAAGAAAAAAAGTTTACATAGAATATCTCATCAAAATAGAGGGGTTTTAAATTTGGGTTGTGTATTGGGAAGGGGTGACAAGAGTAGAGTTTAGGGAAATATTTTTTTTAAATAGGGGGATTTTTTAGTATTCCATGAATACACTTGCTATGAAACTTCACTAAGAGAAGCCCTTGTGTCTTCTTCTTAATCCATATCAGCTTATAAGAAAGAACAATGTATTTGATGTTGCTCAATTTTAATTAGTTGAGAAATTCTATCAATAATCACAAGAAAATATATATGTTGCATTAGGATATTGTAGGAATGAAATAGAAAATAGAGTATTACAATTATCATTTGCCCCATTTTCTTGACCTAAACAATAACATATGTCAACTACATTGCACCATGGGAAAACACTATTACAAACTAAAAGGAAATTCAATGCTTACACTTTCAATATTCCTATCTATTGTTGTGAAGTGTAAAAAGGTGGAATTGTGGAAATTTATCTAATTGTTAATGATAACATATGTAAAAATTATGGCAATAGCCTTAGGTATGACAAGAACCTATCCGATTCATCCCCTTCCTAGATTATGCATACAACATAACATGAATTTGAAAGAGAGAGCTAAGATAATATGATTTTTATCTTATATGGTCAAATAACTAGCATGATAAAGTAGCAAGGATTTTTGGTACATATATAAATCTAGAGGTTGATAGTAATAGAAAAGGAACATTACTACTAATGTTTATTCTCTTTTATAGGGAAGGGTGTGGGAATTTTAGGTGTTTTGACTACTTTTTAGAAGTGTTCAATTTATGGTTATGGAGATTTAAAAGAGGTACCAATTTTTCATGAAAGGATTATTATTAAAATATGCACATTTGAAATGTCTTTTAAAAATACTTCATTGTATATTCCTTATATTTATATTTAATTTGTATGTCTTTTATATATTAATAGAATAATAAAAAAATAATATTATTTAACAAATACACACACACACAAACATAACCTTGTGTGTGTCTATGTGTCTGTGTAAACATATGTGCATGTACATGAATTAATATATATGTAATATAAATTTAAGTTTATAAAAAAATACAAAAGTAGTTTGATGCATTTGATAATTAAAGTTATTGTTATTTTTAATTTTTAGGTTGTATATAATTTAGTAGTCAAATTATAAAAATGAATATTTTACTAGATATTTTTGGTTTAGAACAATGCTATGACTATCCCATGGTTCGCATAACTATAAGATCAAATATGAGAAGAAAATATATTTTTGCGTTACATCATTTTGGAGAATTTTTAAGTATTAATTAGATATTCAATATTTTTCTCCTCATTATGTCATTTAAGATTTTATAAATTAGTATATCTAAAATTTCAAATTATTTTATTCAAATATTTATTTAGCTTGAACTATTTTTTTAAAAAAATTATTCTATTTATTAAAGAGGACCCACAAGAGAAATTTTACTTAATAAATGTAAAGATGTCAATTGGTAAGAAAGCAAATTTTTTTTAACTATTTCATATGTAGACCCGAAGGTTATAGTTTTCACTCAACCTCATGATCAATATTTTATTTAGATTCAACTTCTGTATATTAGGAATTCAAGAACAATAATTAATTAAGCACATAAGTTCCAATAATAATTTATAAAATTTAATTATGCATAATTTCATTCAAATTAATTCCTTAAACTATCTCTAATGAAATATTAATGGTAGAAATAAAAATAAAAGTAGACATCTATATTAAAATGGAATTAGAATAACACAAATAAAAAAAGAGTGACAACGAATTTATATTCTATGAAACAACATCAACTCTTCTTCGTTCAACAACATAAGTAATTGTAGGATTTATTTATTTATTCATACTTATTTAAATATTGCTACTACACTATATTAACTAGATATAAAAAATAATATGTAGAATATCGCCAATCCATCTGAGCCTACTATAACATGCTCACCCAGTGATGATTAGACTGGTAAGGTTATGGTGGGTGGCGTGCACCCTCTACAGTGGGGATCTAGGTTATACCTTTTGCAGTCTCTGCAACTTCTTAACGTACCATGCCCACCTTCTATAGTAACATGATCACCTTTTGTATTACCATACCCACCTTCTATAGTAACATTCCCCATCGATGCTTTCATTGAAGACGTTGTTGTTCTGGGTGGTCTGGAGCAGCAGGGATATGGATTATACCTTCAGCAATCTCTGCAACTTCTTAACACACACCCACCTTCTTCACTCGCCATTGCACTACTACATTTGACCTCATTTTTCTACCAAAGTTTTTGACAATCAATTAAAAAGGTTTAGGTTGGTTGGATTATAGAAGGAAAACTTCCTCTCTTTTTTTAATCCATGCCCGTGTTAGTCAAAATTTTGACCAATATAATGTAGCTCAAAATTTTGACCAACACAGGCATAACTTTAAAAAGAAAAAATATTTTATATCTCATTTCATAGTTTGGTTTTAATTTGGAGCGCGCAAAGGAGCTAGAGCCTGGGATTGTTTGAACTATTATTTGGTGAGAGTAAAAGGAGGACCACCTGCCTGTGAGGGTTGCCACTATGATTTGGTTTAAAAGGAGGACCGCCTGTAAGGATTTCCTTACTCTGCATTTGTCTGGCATTGTTTTATTAGTTACCTACTTAGGGCCCATGAGCAATGTGCTCGGGCATCATGTATTTGGTAGTTGCTAGCACATTTTTTATTATTGTTTATATACTTTTGATTCAGAGATGAACTTGCCAAACCCTAAAGTTTTCAATTACCACATCATGTTACATTGTAAATGTACTAGTGTTAGGTTTATGATTGTAAGGTTGGAAGAGGAAATATTGCAAACAAGATTGAAAAAACTATGTTTTTAACATTTTTTTCACTCGTATTTATTTTCTGCCAACTTCATGTGGATTGGAATGTCAAATCTAACTCTATAGGAAGTTTACTTGGAGTCATAGCTTTCAATTGCAACCGGTCTGAGATCATTTGGTGGAGAAATAAGAAATTAATCATGTGACAGTCATTTATAGACCATTTTGACATAAAAATAGGGTAGTCAGCTTTCTACAGTCGGCTTTCTATGGACTCTTTTAGACCAGGTGTGACTGTCTACACACTATGGTTTCAGAAGTGCTTAAAAAGGGCCTAAATAACAAAGAAATCATAGACTCCTTGCACTCCCAAGACCCAAACCCTTCATCAGTCTTTAATAATGTCTAAAAATGAACAAACCTCAAAGGAATAGGGCTTAGTCCATCGAGAACCCCAAAATCCCCAAATTTAGCACTTCTAAACCCTTAATACAAGGGTTTCTTAAATCTCCTATCTCTGATCACTTCTAGGTCCAATAGGTAGTTTTTTCACCATTAGATGATCATTATAAGATGATCCAAATAATAATCTAGGTTCCTCCTTCAGACCAAATGGCTACTTCTATAGCATACCAAGAAAATTCACTAAGTTTCCTCTATAAATTATGGTGATCACCCAAACATTCTTCCTTCTCATTACATTAATGGATTAGGGAACTATAGTAGATGTTAATATTCAGTCATTCCATGTGTTACAATGGTCATAGGTCATGGAATGACCATATTCAATTGGAAACTCACAAAACTATCAAAGGAATGGCTGAAACTACTCTGCCAATCAGAATTAATTGAGTAAAAATACAAATATAGACTTCACAAATGCATAGATGTGGTCTAGGATCAATATCTAACTATTCCAAATGCATTGAAATGTAAGACAATGACAAAATGAATCCAAAATCACTCTAAGAACTCTAGGAAATTGCATTTGAAAGAATTTTATTTATCAAAAACTCAGTATAAATATATAATCATACTACACCAATCCATCTCTATTCATAACATTCATGAAAGAAGAAATAAATCAATAAGGATTCTGAATGTACCCTCACGGGCAGTGACAGGGTCTGTTGGAGAATAATTTACATTTCATTAAAAACCCAAGTATGTTACATTGTTTCTTTGGCATTTATTGATTCTTCTACCTTCCCTTACTCCCCTGTGTCTCAAACATACACATCCATGCTCTAATAAGCCTCTCCAACTGGTTTACAACCTCCATTTAACTGATAACAGTTAGTTATTAATTGTTTGGCTTAGTTTGGAATACACAAATACATACCTCACAAATGCATAGATGTGGTCTAGGATCAATATCTAACTATTCCAAATGCATTAAAATGTAAGAAAATGATAAAATGAATCCAAAATCACTCTAAGAACTCAAGGAAATTCCATTTGAAAGAAGTTTATTTATCAAAAACTCAGTACAGTCCATACACCAACCCTCTTCTACCATACAATGAAACTTTGGCATATTTGATGGACTCCTATAAACTACCCCAACCAATCCCAATTGGTTGGATGGATTAGTTTGCACTAAAACATAACAAAATCCAATTCCCTCCATTTTCTAATAACTATTGCATTTCAAATTTTTGAATTTGCAACATTATAATTTTGGATTTTTTGAAACTTTTAAAGATAATGAAGCCTTAAGACTTTGAAATGTGACTCAAATAAACTTATTAAGCATTATTAAAATCAAATCTAAACTATTATAAACTTGTAACACCAAATACCATCCTAGGCTCTTATTTTGGTCCAAAGGCCTATTAGGCCTTTTAAGACTTATCACATATTTGCCATTTGCATTGCATGGAATGACCTTAAAGGCCATTATAGGTGCCAATACATTCCAATTGATGTCTTTAGATGTCATTAGGTGCATGGTTGTCATTATGGACTCCTGGTAGTCTTTGGATGTTCTAGGTGCCCCTACACCATGTTCACCACCTTTGAAAGGATTCTTGTCCCAAGAATCAGTCCTGGCATTGGATGTTTGAGTCTGAACCAAAAATTTCAAAAAAAACATCAGCCAACTCAAGATATGAAAACATGTCTAAATTCATTAAAAAAATTCATATTACATCTCATTAAATAATGTTGAAATCAGATTGGGCAATAAAAGAGAAATATATTACGCCTTCCAAACATGCACAAAACTATTCAAAACTCCAATAAAATATAAAAAAATATCCTAGCAATCATTTGAATCCATATCAACCATAAAAATAAATGTTTGTCAACAATATAGTCAGACTCTACCCTCACAGGCAGTGATTGGCAGATTTCAAATGAATTTACATTTTCATTGCTTGAACATAGTTAACATTCACTATTATGATCTGGAATCGATCATTAACTTGGTCCATTCCCAATACTCATTAACTTAGTTTACATTCACTATTATGGTCTCTATAATCTGGAACAATGGATTTTTTAATTTCTAGTTTCTAGAGTGTATTTATTTTTAATGTTATGTAAATTTAATTTAAAAATCAATAATACCAATACAAGTATAAGCATTGTTAAGTGGATTTGTATTCTCAATTCAATTCGTGCAAGAATACATGATGTAATTTACGTACTATTAAATTTTTTACAAACTTTCACATATTAACTTTTGAAGTACAACTAAAGCAAACGCATTGTTGTTAACTTGTTATTAATAAAAATTTATTGGCAAATCAGAAATTAGTTATTGTTCATGCTGCAAAACTAAACTATTTTAACTAAAGTATACATGTGTTTTTTATGATAAGAGGTTGAACAAACTATAATCTTGAACAAACTAAGTGGAATATGTAAACATTTTCTACACTATCTCTTTTCTCTATGATTGATTATAAATATCATGGTGTTTTATGGCACTTTCATTAATTGTATAATGGTTGTGCTCTACTATTGTACTTAACCTTTAACATATCTCCAATGATTACAATCACTCGCACATGCTTGTACCTTGTGGTTGTTCCATCTTCTTATTGTGATTGTTGCCGATTTAATGAATGGTATGTCAATGTCTTCTTATTGTATTTATTCTATTAGGACTTCAAACTGAGTGACATTTCCTTTTTACATGAGCATAGAATTCAAATTTTCCTCTATAGAAGAAATTGTTCATTAATAGTAGATAGATGTGTTTTTCCCTATGATCTCATGATAATGGCCATATTCAATAACTCTATAACATGATGGTTGTTCCTTTTAAGAGATATTTTTGTTCGATTGTTCTAAAAACTACACTTTGTTGTCCTTTTGACATGATAGCATTATATGTCAAAAACTTTGAGGTTCTGTTACCTTTTGTATGTCATGGCTTCACCTCTATGTAGCTAAATCTCACTCTAAAAATGATCTTCTTTTAGGAAACAATGAAAATCCTATATGGGTTCATACTTATTGTGACTTCCCACAGTGCACTATCATTGCTTGTACATTGTATTTTTCCTATTCTTTTAAATTGTCACTATCTTTGAAAATTAATGCCATATGTTGCTTACATTTGATTCAATTTCCATATTAATTACTCTCTTCAATTTTATTAGGAACTTTTTCCTTAAGCATGTGTGATGCAAACCTAGATATAGAAGGGCATTAATGCATTAATGCTGAATTGAATGCCTTAATGCAACTCCCAGAGAAAGGCCATCTGGAAGCTTTAGAGGAAATAATTTGTACTAGGTATGGAATCACCTCCACTACAATGCCAAATTCTAATGTGTTATTATCTTCAATTGCAAGTTTCTTTTGCAAAAATATATTGTATATCTTTACAGACTAGACAATGTGACTGGACAACTCCAGAATATATTATCTATAATCTCTAATTACAAACTGAAGTGTAATTGAAGTAAAGTCTTCATTGGATAAAATTCCAACCCTTGTCTACTAATTACAATACTTAGCTTTATAGTTCACATGACTTCCCTAGGGATCTGTTAGAACTAAAATAAATTTGTTATATGATAGTTGGCCAACTATGCCTAGTCAGCCAACTAGGAGACATGTCTTTTGGGAGGTAAAGACTCATATAAATGAAAGATGAAACTCTTCATCCAATGAAAAAAATAAATTCAACAAAAACATCTATGAATTATATCCAGACAGTAGCAGACTATATATAGGCAGCAATGAATTAGATGTAATTCTTTCAACTTCACATTCTTGATTTACTTCAACATCAAGAATAATATCCACAGATTCAGTAGTCTAGTGAGGAGATTTGTGTAACTCCCAAAATAATAATAACTCCCAAAATACTTATCCTTTTGAATATTTCTTGGTCTAGTGAGCATGATTTGTGTGTTTATTTGTAAATGTTGTATATGTGTGTGAATTTTTTACCTATTTGTAGACACAACACTTCAGTAAAATATTAGAGGTTAGCAAAAATTAAAATTGGGCAAGTAATTGAAAACTAAACTAACCAGGTGATTTACTACCTTCTAGTAGATGCAAGTATGTATTCTCAGATTGGACCGAGATCAGTGACCTTGACGACACCTAAATGAAGGATTTGAATGCAAAATCTGGATATGAATTAGATGCAAATTAATCTCTTTTTGTTTGGTTTTTCTATGCAATAATAATGAGAAATCTGATATGAATCTAATCTATATGAAAAAATGATATGCTAAAACATGAATGATCTGACAAAGTTGTTTGTTTCGCAAAAGAATCTCCATTTCTTCAGATACCAATTCGCCAGCATAAGTTTGCACAATTATGAGATGATTTTTGAAGAGCTGAGCCTTGATTTGATAGAAATCTAGGGCTTTGTGGATGCATGGGAAAAGCCATAAATCACTTAGTTGATTTTTGAGTGAACAAGGAATTAAAGATAGTTAACTCACAATAAATCATGCAAAAACAACTTTTTGATTTAAATCAAAAATTGAGATCAGATTTCAACTCAAAATAGAGTTGACTTTATTTTTAAAATGACTTGAATTGATTTTCTGATTTAGTTTTAACTATTATTTGGATGTGCATAATTAATTATGATTTAATTTAAATAAATAAAGTGATTTATCCTCAACTTAACTGATTTTAAAAATAAAACAATTGATTTATGGGTTAATCAATTATTAAATCAAACTTTTATTCCAAAATAATATCATTAAATATGACAACTTGCTTTAATTAATTAAATAAGAATTTAATCAATTAATGATAGGAATTTTGATTAATTGTCAAATTTAAATAATAATAATTAGGAATAAATATAATTAAATTCAATTCCTCCTTCGATTGAAAACTGGTTACATTCCTCCTTCATCAACTCATGGAGGTAATCAACAAATTCCTCATCAATCTATCCCAGGGAGAACTCCTACCATGTCTCAAGCAAGGACAAACTTTGGCTCTCAAAGAGCTCAATCTCAACATGGTGCAGATCAGGAACCCACACCTGAAGAAATTGCTCAATATCAAAATGATGATAGCTTCAAATGAATGATGAAGCATTTCTTGAAAGAAGATAGAGAGGCATACTTTTTACAATTAGCTCATCAAGGAGCTAAACTTCCTCCCAACTTTAATGTTGAAGATATCATTACACATGGGGAAGAAAGTCCACTCACAGCTATGATGAAATAGATGCATGCCATGCAAGTCAAACTTAATAACCTTGAGAAAGAAAAGGAACCCAAGGAGTTCTCCATGGAGGCCCTATGTCCTTTTCCATTTGACAAAGACTTGTACATCACACTATTTCCAAAAAGAGTGGAGATGCCTAAGTATGATAAGTATGATGGACACTCTGATCCCCAAGATCATGTTAGAAAATTCTATACACAATCTATGGAGTTCATGCACGAACCAACCTATCTGATGTGTGTCTTTCCTTGATCTCTGGGGGGAGAAGCCATTCATTGGTTCTCTAGATTTCCTTCTACTATCAAAACTTTTGAGGAGTTGATCAAATTGTTCTATCAACAATACTCTTACAATATTCAACATCCAGTCACCATGATCGATATCTACAATCTCAAATAATATCTAGGCGAACCATTCTTGACATTTCTCAAAAGATGGAGGAATAAATTCTCTCTATATGCTAGGCCTATTCCAAAAACTAAGAAACCAGAAATCTTCATTAATAATCTTATCCCAGAGATCAACTACCCTTTACAAATGCAAGCTCATACATCTTTTGATAAGATGGTAGACAATGCGATCAAAATTGAAAAAGTACTTGTGAAAATAGGATAAATCACACTTCAAAAGGACAAGTACGAATCAGGATCTAGTTCTAAAGACAAGAACAAAAGCTGGAACAATAATAAAGGCATCGTCACAGATGGCATTGTTGATACTATCCATACCCCATGAAAGGCACCAGCTTTCAATCTAACTATTGGCACCTAAGAAATCAAAGCCTCAGAGAAAAAGGTGTCTCAACCATCTCAAGAGAAGCCAGAATACAAATCTTGGTCCTCTGATAATAAATGAAATTTCACTCCTCTTGGGGAATCTTTGGAATCAGCTATAAGAACTTTATTGCCTAATAACATCATTTCTTTTCTTGAGATCTAACAATCTGATCCTGATCCTAAGCCAAAATGGTGGAGAGAGAATGAATTCTATGATTTTCATCGAGGTAAAGGCCACAAAACTAATAATTGCTTACACTTGAAACATACTATTCAAGATCTGATTGATAAGGGAGATATCATGATTGACAATCATAAGAGAAATAATGATCATACATCATTCACATAACCATTTCTGAAACATGGCCAAGAAGTTTCATCTTCCAGCCTAATATGGGGGAAAAGGTCAATTATGCTTACCCTGGAAATAATGTTGTTATCAATATGGTTGAACCTTGTCTCTCTGAGCATTGCAATGTCACCACAATTGTGTGAAGAGATAGAGATCATGCTTCAGATAACGCAGTGACTCGATCATAGGCTCAGGCACATCTGAATGGACAAATCCCAGATTCATCAAATGTCCCTAATATGCCCTTCAATCTTTCCTCTGCTTCCAAATAGAAGGCTTTTTCTAAATCTTCCAATCCTAAAGATATGAGGCCAACATCTTATAGCATTGTTCAACAACTCCAACAAACTAATGCAAAAATATCCATGTTTGAGTTGCTTCAAATATCTCTAGCTCATAGAGACATTCTAGACAAAGCTTTTCTTGGATCCAATGTTCTTGATGACCTTGATTTAGACAGGTTCTGTCAGCACCTTGAAAAAATTTCATGGCTTTAGCCCTTTCCTTCTGGTCTCTGCAGTTGTTTTTAGGTCTCTGGCATAAACCCTTAGTTCAAATTTTTGAAAAACTAGCCATTGGTGTGAAAAGCCCTATCTTATGCCCTGGCCTTGTTCTAATTTTGTGTTACTTTATTCAGGCCACTTAAGTCTCTAAAACACATGTGCTAAATTGTTAACCTCTTTGTCGCATGATCACGTGAACCTTTTTCATGTTATGTGATCATGCGACTAGGGTTTTATGTCGAACCCTTTTGTTTTATTTCCCTAAGTCTTGGCAAAATATTTTTCCTAAGTCAGTGCCTTAATATTTCCTATGTTTCTAGCTTAATGTTTCCCGGGCCCAATCTTTCAGACAACTTTTCAATCATACAGTTTCATAAGTTTGCGAGGGTTTTATTAGAGGCTTGCGATCTTACGATGATCGTTGATTCTCTTTGTGACACAATGCTTCAAACTGTGGGTCCAAGGTGACACGTAGGTACAAATGGCAGTCTTTGTTTGGTCCATGATATAATACAGTGGCAGTTGTCAGTGGGACCTAGTTTCCAAGTTGTTAGAGGGTCCTGACATTGTTAGAAAATCAATGATGGACGCATGATCTTATGGGATGTGTCAGAGGTTTAAGATTATGCGACAACCACCGATTCTATCTTTTTCAGAGGGGATAAAGTGCAGCGGGTCGACATGCCAGGTGTGCTTATTTTCCGTTATCTAATTGGTCCACATTGTGTGACTGGACATGTTGTCAATGGGGCTAGTTTTTTCGAGGGTTAGTGGGTTTTGACACTTGCAAAGCATCGATGGTCGGCGTATAGTCTGATGGATTTTTTTTGACACATGCAAACTTAAGACAACCATTGATTTCATTCGGTGTCAAAAGGTTGTTAGAGTAGGGAAATATTCTTCATCTGACGATTGTCTGATGATATGGAGGAATCTTGGATGTCTATGCGAAGATGAGACAATCGTCAATTTTCTTGATGTGGGCCCAGTAAAGTTTCTCGGTCTTTTTGGTGGTCTAGATAAAGTGTTTAGTGGCCTAACAAATTTTCAATAGGTTTGCTCATTCATGAAGAAAGATGGTAGTTCTCTAAATTTTTTAGCAGTTTAGTGAACAAGCATTTGTGCAATAGCTAAATAAATTGGCGGAGGTAAAGACTGTTCTGCGAGTGGGCAAAATCCTTTAGTCGCTGGTTCGCCAAATATGACTAGGGTCCTATTAAGTGATAAATCATAAGGACCGTGAAAAAGAAGGATCAGATGATCACGATATAAAGTTCAACTAAATTCAAATATTGACTATGGATTCACTGCTGGCGCAATAAACTAACCATTGAATTTCAAATTCAAATTTTGAGAGGGTTTCTAGTGACAGAAAGGACCAAAATTGAATGCTTTCACGGCAGGATCTGGTAGAATTGGTTTTGCTGACTGTTGCAGTGTGGTCCAGGGTGTTCTATAATCATTTATGGGGGTCTGTATTGTGTTCTTTGTGCTCGAGGCATGTTGCAGGTGGCCGAATTGGTTGACAAATTGGGCATTTTTGTGGTTCTCAGTACTTTCTTAGGGATTTTATCATGGTTGAGGATCACTCCAGGATATGTCTTCTCCTGGTTGCCTTGGTTTCTTACCCTACATTTAATTTTTGACTGATTTGATTGTTTTTGTGGGTAAAACCCTAACCCTACTCATCTGAAGCTTGTTGCATCTTGTTTCGAGGATTCCAGGATGACTAGTGGCAATATATATTGAAAAGAGTAGTATTCTGTAAGGTTGTTGATGGTATTATACTGAACAAGGAGAGCTTGGATTTTGTGTTTTTGTTCCTAGCATTTGTCATTTTGATCATGTATTGATTTTCAAGTTAATAAGAATACACCTGAATTCCTATCTGAAATTGATGATTATCTTCTTGTTTTGATTGTGAACTCATATATGTTAATGTCATCAGGTGGATTAGCATATGGTAAACAAAGAGTATTGTGAGATTAGCTTGGAGTTCCTAAAAAAGTTGGGATTAAAGCCTTTAGGGTGATTTCAGTGGGTTCATTGTTGGATTGGAATTTGATGATCAGGTTTGGGAGTGAGGGGAGTAATAGGCAAAGTGCTTACTCTGAGTTCATTTGTGTTTGAGTTAAGGTCTTAGTTGATATATGTTATCAAGTGACTCTTTGCCCTGGGTTAAGGCAATGATCTATTCTTTGGGAGTAGTCCATCATCATCAATCATACACACACATATAAATGATAATATCTTTCAGTTAGTAAGTAAAGGACATAGTTGAATATTGTTTTGAGACTCCTTTGGAGAAGTGAGTCAAGGTTACACCCACCTGAGCATTAAGGCTCAAAGTGTAGGAGGATCTCATTGTTGATCCTTATTAATTGGCCCTCTTCCTTGTAGACTTTGGAGTGGTGATAGAGTCAAAGTATCATTAAAAGTTATCCAGAAAAGTATAAATCTACAAGTTGAAGATCAAAGGGAACTCCCAACAAAATGGTGACTCTACTGGGGAGAACAAAAATGAAGAATTATATGTGTTAGGATCTCTGGTTGTGGTTATATTGTTATATTCAAAATCTTGTTGACCAGATTGATTTACCCATCTGAGTCACCAACAAAATGGTGACTCTACTGGGGAGAGTCTAGAGATAAAAGTTTTCAAAGTGCACTCTTGTTTTCCTATTGTATTCAGTTAAATATTTCCCACTTTGGTGGGTGGTGACTCAAAAGGTTAGAACTAGTGTTATAGACTGCAAATCATGGACAAAAGAAGGAATACTAGGTCCTATGTCAGGAAGAATCCAGAGGTTACTCTAGAACAATTACCTAGATAGGACAAGAAGAGTTGGATCAGGAGAAATGGTGAGTCTACTAGTGCTCCCATAAGAGAACAAAGAAATACCAGAGGTAGAGCACCACATGTTTCCTCAAGTGAGGAAGGTTCACAGGATAGAGTTTCTAGATGAGATGGTGGTCACTCTGAAGATAAATTTTATGATACCCCAGAGGCTGTATTTCAAGAAAAGGGTTCATTGCCTATAGGTTAAGATGAAAAAGCTAGAGAGATGGGTTTTGAGATTGATTTAGATCTTGATGAAGATAATTTTAGAAAGCAGCCCATGGAACCAAGGCGAGTGCATTTCCCATATTAGCATCCTACTAATGTGGAAGTATCATCAAGCTCTAAAGACAACATGATAGATCCACATGACCTAAATGCACTTAAGTTGTAGTTGGCAGAATAGGATGCCATATACAAAAGGTTACAAGAGGAGAGAGAGGCTAAAAAAGTAAACACTCTAATGGAGAGGTAGTCTCTTTTAAGAAAAATTAATGAAATGAAGGAGAGAAACAAGATGCTTGCTTCTGCTCCTAGGGTGTTGCAGCATGATATTTTTGGTGATCTTGAAGCTCTACGAAGTGAGCAGGAATGCTTGTTGCAAGACCATGAGTTTGATGAAGAAGGCCCTATGATCAGATAAGTGCAAAGTTATGCTCCATTGCCTAAGGGTGGGAATGGACATGAGATCACTAGGCCTACTATAGTTATTAATGAAAAAGGAAAGCAGAAGATGGTGGGTGTCCAAATAAGTAAGCCAGTGACAATACCAAGGGTCCCACCACCCCATTCAAATAAAGATACAGAGATAGAAAGAAAAAGAAAAGAGGATGTAGCTCTGGCTCAGGAGTTGGAAAGAGCTGAAGTTGATGCTATTATTGTAGAGAAAAGAAGAAAGATCTAGTTCTTGAAGGCTTCGTCAATTAATGTTCATGGCCCTTCTTCTACTGAACTAGGTATGCCATCTATGAACACTATTGTTCCACTTAGCAATGCTACTACTAGTAATCTAATTCCTAATGTATCTACCAAATCATTTTTTGATCCTAATAGACAGTCAAATGTGCAAGTGGGTGGGAATGTAGATAAAAATAATAATTCTAGTGGGAACACTAGTTTAGGATTTCAAAGAAGACCTATGCAATTAGAAGGCTATAGGAAAATTAGTTTTGATGGGATACTAGGCTACCTAAATGTTTTTCCAAATGATATAAGGGAGAAGGTACCTAAGTTTTCTAGTAATAATGCTATTAGTTGTGAGGAGCATCTTAGGTTATTTGTTGATATGCTTAATGATTATGAGGTAGAGCATGAGGATGTAGTCATGAAATTATTTGTTCAATCTCTGATGGAGGATGCTAGAGATTGGTTTAAGAGACTTCCTGATAAATGTATTGATACTTGGGATTCCTTTGAGAGATGTTTTAAAGAGCAGTATGGTGATAGGCATAATGCTAGTTTCATGTTGAATGAATTCAATACCATAAGGAAAAATTAGAATGAGTCTACAGCTGAATTCAACATGAGATTTCAGAATGGTATGAATAAGTTGTTCCAAGTTATGTGGTTAGATGACAATGTTTGTCTAACTACATACTTCAATGCATTTGATGGAAAAATGGGATACTTGTTGAGGGACAAAGAACCAAGAACCCTTAGAGATGCTTTTAGGATTGTTGTCAATATTGAGAACAATATGAAGATATTAGGGAAATTGGTTGGGAAGAGAGATGACCCTAAGTTGTTTGGGGACAAGAAATAAAAAAAAGAAAATGATAGGAATGTTGGAACTAGGAAGCAAGAAGAAGATAAATTGGATAAGGTGCTCAATGCATTGAAGGATTTGAAGGCACTTGCAAATAGGAACATCAGTGCTCCTACCATTGAAAGGCCTCAATTCAACAACAATTTTAGTAAGCAAAATAGATTGCAGAACTACCCCTACAACACCCAATGGAAGGATGGAAAGCTTATTGTCCCTAGTGAAAGAGGAAATAATGACAAAGGTGTCCCTGACCCTCTACAAAAAGCTTCAATAAATGTGATGCAGGACATACCTTGGTGTGTTGCATGCCAGTCCCCTCATTCTACAGAGCATTGTGTGGTTGCACACTCTATGGCTACAAATCAAGATTGTGGCAATGAGGAGATAGATCAAGAAGAGGATCATGATGATGTTGGATGCAACATGGCTACTTCATATCTAGGATATGAAGATGATTTTGATTTTGATGAGGAAGTAGATGTAAATGTGAAGAGACACAATCAGGCCCTTTTTCATCAAGAGGTTTTTTCTGATAGTGAAGACATTGATAAGAAGACATGTAACATGAACTCTTCTTTTGAGCCAATAAATTTAAGAAGACCTTCTAGAGAAGAGATGGATAGGATTACTACATAAATGATTTCCCAAGAGAAAACTAGAGGCATGGTGGCAAGGGATACAAATGGAAAAGCTACATGAATGTTTATAAAGAGTACCAACTCTGGAGAGCCTAACGAGAACAAATCAAAAGGTGATCACATGGTGAAATTCAAGAATGTAAAAGGTAAGAATTGTGAGCCTCAGGGAGTTGGAGTTGAAAAATTTTCTAACGAGATTGAGAAGCCAGTTAACACAATGGCTAAGATTGAAAAAATGAGGGTGGCCAATACACCTAATGTATCAGACAAGCAAAAGGATACTAAGGCTATGCAGATTGAGATTCCTCACTCTACTCCTATTGATATGTTAGTTGTATTGTCTCAAATTATAGTTAAGGTTCCATTGTCAGAATTGTTGAGGATCCCTAAACACAATGATAGAGCTATTGCATGGGTAGATAATGTTCATAATAATGATGTTGCATGCAATGGATTTCAAGATAAAGCTTTGAAAGGTGTTGCTGCTTAAAGAATTGTATCTCAAATTCCTCCTATATATTTGGACAGTTCTGTCAATGCTAGCCTTGAAAATATTGATCCATTATTTTTAAGTGTCCTTGTGAATGGAATGAAATTAGGAAATTGTATGATTGATAGTGGTGCCTCTAATACTGTTATGCCTTTTAAGATTATGAGAAAGTTGGGCCTTAAAGTTGATACAGTTCAAGGAAGATGTTGTGCAATGGATCAGAGGGAGGTACCATTCATTGGGACTATCAATGCAATGCCATATAGGCTGGAAGCATATCCAGAGAAAGAGTTAACAATGAGTGTTTTGGTGGTGGACATCCCTCCTAATTATGGGATGCTACTATCTAGAAGGTGAAGTGCTGCCATGGGTGGAAGTTTACAGTGTGATCTATCCTATACCACTTTCAAGATTGATGATCAGTTTGTCAAGATTGAGCGAGAACCAAGAGTATGCCACATGATTGAGAGAAGTATTGATAATGAAACTACATGTTTTGTGGATACTAATATTAATACTTTTAGGGAAGAGATCTCTATACTTGAGAGGGAACCTATTTTATCACCTATCTCTATTGAGGTAAGTGTTAATTCTATGAAGGGTGATTTATGGGTAATGTACTTTGATGGTGCAAATTGCAAGGATGGAGCAGGAGCAGGTATTTTATTTATTTCTCCTAATGGAAACACGTACAAATTTTCTTTCACATTGAATTTCTTCTGTACCAACAATATAGCAGAATATGAGGCATTGTTGTTAGGACTGAGGTTGGCACAAAAACATGGTATTAAGTGTTTAAGTGTTGTTGGTGATTTTGATTTGGTGTTGTCCCAAGTCAGGTTAGTCTATGCTTCCAAGAACAAAAGGTTAAAACAATATAGGAATGTAGTTTGGGATTTGATTAAACATTTTGATGCCTTCAATATTGAGTGGAAGGATAGAAGTAATAATAAGATGGCTCACTTGTTAGCCAATATAGCAATCAATCCTAGTGATATTACATTTACTGGTATTTCTAAAGTTCAAATTCAGGCTAGGCCTAGTGTACCAGACAATATTGAAAATTGGCAAGTTTTTGATGATGATAATGATATCTTGAAGTTTATGAGTTGTGAAGATCAGTAACATGGTTAGGGATTTGATTGTTCAGCCTTGGTTGAGTCAGTAGAAGGAAGGGAGGTTGTCTTTGGAAATGAAGTTATTCAGCTTAGAACCAACAAGGTGCCTAAGGGGCTTGTTATTTTGGAGACTATCTTTGATAACCAGGATAGTGTTCAAAAGAATATCAAAGGAGAAGATCATGCTAATGTAGAGGAGATAAATCTTGGAGCACATGAGGAACCTAAGAAGGTATACATTGGTAGGGACATGTCTCACAATGTGAGAAAATATTTGATTGAATTATTGAGAAAATTCAGCCATGTTTTTTCATGGTCATATGATGACCTAAAGGTTTGTAGAGAAGATTTGCTTCAGCATATTATTCCATTGAAAGAAGATGCTAAACCTTTCTGACAAAAACAAAGGCCTTTTAATCCCACTTTGGCACCTAAGATGCAAGAAGAATTGATGAAGTTAAGAGATGCTAGAATTATCAAGCCTATAAGGCATTCTTCTTGGGTGTCAAATCTTGTCCCTATCAGAAAGAAGAATGGTGATATTTGACTTTGTGTGGACTTCAGGAATTTAAACATCAGCTCATTAAAGGATAACTATTGTCTGCCCAATATGGAAGCTATGTTGTAGAGAGTGACTGGATTAGAATTGATGTCTATGATTAATGGTTTCTCTGGTTACAATCAAGTGATTGTCAAAGAATCAGAATAGTTTAAGACAACTTTCACTACACCTTGGGGGACATATGTTTATGTGAGAATGCCTTTTGGTCTCACAAACGCTGGTGCTACTTTTCAGAGAGCAGTGGATGTTTCTTTTGTAGATTTTATAAATGATTTCCTTGTTGTCTATCAAGATGATTTAACTACCTATTCCAAGAAGGAAGAGGACCATTGTACTCATTTAGAGAAAATATTTGTGAGGGCTTTGGAATATGGCATTTCATTAAACCCAAGGAAATGTGCATTTAGTGTCACTGAAGGTAAGTTGCTTGCCCACTTAGTGGGGAAGCAAGGAGTTAGGATTGACCCTGAGAGGGTAACAGCTATTGATAAGATTCAGAGACCAAAGAATGTTAAAGGAATTTAGTCTTTCTTTGGTCAGGTCAATTTCTTAAGGAGGTTTGTGACAAATTTTGTAGAGGTTACTAAACCTATTTCTAAGATGTTGAAGAAGGGATTTGCTATTACATGGGAAGGTGAGCCTGATGAAGCTTTCAAAGATATCAAGCAGGCTATCAAAGATGCACCAGTGCTTAAGGCAGCTGATTATAATGTCCCAATCCACATCTTTTCCTTTGCATCTTTTCACACTATTGTTGCAGTTTTGTTACAAAAGAATAAGGATGGTTTTGAGTAGCCTATTGCATTCTTCAGTAAATCTTTGCAGGCTGCTAAATTGAAATATGACATAAATGAGAAACAAGCATATGCACTTGTGAAGGAAATCAAGGCTTTTAGGTGTTACTTAATGGGGGCAGTTGTGATTGCTTTTGTGCCAAGTGCAGCAGTCAAAGATATTTTCTCATAGCAAGAGGTGTCTAGGAGAAGATGCAGATGGATCAATAGGATCCAAGAATTCAACATTGATATCCAAATTACCAAGTTGGTTAGAGGATAGGGATTGGCAAAACTAATGGCCCAATCCAATCTTGATGCTAATCAGGTAAATCATTCTGAAAATGTTTATACATGTGACATGGATGATTGTATCTGGTATCAAGATATCATCTATTACTTGAGAAATATGAGATGTTTAGTAGGAATGAATGATAATCAGAGGAGGACATTAAAATTGCAGGCCATCAAGTATGTAATTGTGAAATGTAAGTTGTATAGAAAGAATTTAGATTGCATACTTTTGAAATGTGTGGATGAGAATCAGGCTAACAAGTTGTTAAAGGAAATGCATGAGGGAGTTTGTGGTGGGCATTTTATGGGTAAAAAAACTGCTCAAAAAATCTTGAGAGTAAGATTCTAGTGGCCCACAATCTTCAAGGATGAATAACAGCTGGTAAGGAGGTGTGATTCTTGTCAAAGGTTCTTTGGTAAGCTTAAATTTTTAGGTAACATGCCATTAAAACTAGTGGAAGTACAAGCTCCTTTCCAACAATGGGATTTCATAGGGGAGATACCAAACAAGTCAAGTGGAGGACACTCATGGATCTTAGTTTCCACTGATTACTTTACAAAGTGGGTAGAGGCCATCCCTACAAGAAATTCAACTAGCAAGGTGGTAACTAATTTCTTGTTGAACAACATTGTTATAAGATTTGGTTGCCCTGAGAGGATAGTTAGTGACAATGCAATGTGCTTCAGGTCTGCTGAATATAAGGAATTTTGCAAAGGTCTAGGAATTCAAATGTCATACTTTTCTCCCTATCATCCACAAGGGAATGGACAGGCAGAATCAACAAATAAGAGCCTGATGAAAATCCTAAAGAGGATTCTTGAAAAGAATAAGAAGGCATGGAATTCAAAACTGTCATTATCCCTGTTTGTTCAGTTATATGATGATGATATAGATGATGAGATGCAGTTGAGAATTGAGGACCTCATCAGGCTGGATGAAATCAGGAGAGAGTCAGTTGCAAGGAATGCCAAATTGTAGTTGCAGGTTAAGAATTTGTATGACAAGAAAACTGTTGAAAGAAAGTTTGAGCCTGGTGATTTGGTGTTAATTTGGAATGCCAGACTAGAGGATAAAGGAAAACATGGTAAGTTTGATCCCATCTGGCTAGGGCCATATTAAATTCATGAAAAATGGGGCCAGGATTCATATGTTGTAAAAGAACTGAATGGTGATATTCAAGAATTGCTAGTTCATGGATAATTCTTGAAGAAATACTTCTTTTAAGGTATTCTATTTTCCATGAATAGTACCTTAGGTCTGTACATTCTGTAAATTTTGTAAAGTTGCTTGCCCCTACCCTGTTTTGTCCTGGTCTATAGGGTTTTGGTCTTGTTTCTCTCTGTTGTCAATTTTCTAGTGGGATGGTCTACTTTAACTAGTGATTCTAGGTCATTGCTATGTCTGTAGGAGGCATACATCCCCAGACAAGGCCACTGTTAGCACCTTGAAAAAATTTCATGGCTTTAGCCCTTTTCTTCTAGTCTCTGCAGTTATTTTTAGGTCTCTAGCATAAAGCTTTTGAAAAACTAGTCGTTGGTGTGAAAAGCCCTATTTTATTCCCTGGCCTTGTTCTAATTTTGTGTTACTTTATTCAAGCCACTTAAGTCTCTAAAATTCATGTGCTAAATTGTTAACCTCTTTGTCACATGATCGTGTGAACCTTTTTCATGTTATGCGATCATGCGAATAGGGTTTTATGTCGGACCCTTTTGTTTTATTTCCCTAAGCCTCGGTGAAATATTTTTCCTAAGTCAGTGCCTTAATATTTCCTATGTTTTCAGCTTAATGTTTCCCAGGCCCAATCTTTCTGACAGCTTTTCAATCCTATGGTTGTCATAAGTTCGCGAGGGTTTTGTCAAAGGCTTGCGATCTTATGACGATCATTGATTCTCTTTATGACATGTAGGTACAAATGGTGGTCTCTATTTGGTCCACGATATAATACAGTGGTATTTTTTAATGGGACCTAGTTTCCAAGTTGTTAGAGGGTCCTGATATTGTCAGAAAATCAACGACGGGCACATGATCTTATGGGATGTGTCAGAGGTTTAAGATTATGCGACAATCATCGATTCTATCTTTTTCAGAGGGGATAAAGTGTAGCAAGTCCACATGCCAGGTGTCCTTATTTTCCATTATCTGATTGGTCCACATTGTGTGATTGGACATGTTGTCAGTGGAGCCAAGTTTTTCAAGGTTTAGTGGGTTCTGACACTTGCAGAGCATCGACGGTCGGCGTATAGTCTGATGGGTTTTTTCTGACACATGCAAACTTAAGATAGCCATTGATTTCATTTGTTGTTAGAAGGTTGTTAGAGCAGGGAAAGATTCTTCATCCGATGGTTGTCTTATGATCTGGAGGAATCTTGGAGGTCTATGCGAAGATGAGACAATCATCAATTTTCTTGATGCAGGCCCAGTAAAGTTTCTCGATCTTTTTGACGATTTAGATAAAGTGTTTAGTGGCCTGACAAATTTTCAATAGGTTCACTCATTCATGAAGAAAGGTCAAAGTTCTCTAAATGTTTTAGTGGTTTAGTGAACAAGCGTTTGCATAATAGCTAAATAAATTGGTAGAGGTAAAGAGTGTCCTGCAAGTGGGTGAAATCCTTTAGTCACTGATTCACCAATTATGACTAGGGTCCTATTAAGTGATAAATCATAAAAATCATGAAAAAGAAGGATCAGACGGTCATGATATAAAGTTGATTTAAATTCAAATATTGACCACCGATTCACTGTTGGCACCATAAACTAACCGTTGAATTTCAAATTGAGATTTTGAGAGGGTTTCCAGCGACATAAAGGACCAAAATTGAATGCTTTCATGGCAGGATCTAGTAGAATTGGTTTCGTTGACTATTGCAGTGTGGTCCAGGGTGTTCCATGATCATTTACAGGGGTTTGTACTATGTTCTTTATGCTCGAGGCATGTTGCAGGTGGCCGAATTGGTTGACAAATTGGGCATTTTTGTGGTTCTCAGTACTTTCTCAGGGATTTTATCATGATTGAGGATCACTCCAGGATTTGTCTTCTCCTAGTTGCCTAGGTTTCTTCCCCTGCATTTAATTTTGGACTAATTTGGTTGTTTCAATGGGTAAAACACTAACCCTGGTCATTCGAAGCTTGTTGCATCCTATTTTGGGGATTCTAAGATGACTAGTGGTGGTATATATTGAAAAGAGTAGTATTCTGTAAGGTTGTTGTTGATGGTATTATACTAAATAAGGAGAGCTTGGAGTTTGTGTTTTTGTTCCTAGCATTTGTCATTTTGATCATGTATTGATTTTGAAGTTAATAAGAATACACCTGAATTCCTGTCTCAAATTGATGATTGTCTTCTTGTTTTGATTGTGAACTCATATATGTTAATGTCATAAGGTGGATTAGCATATGGTAAACAAAGAGTATTGTGAGATCAGCTTGGAGTTCCTAACAAAATTGGGATTAAAGCCTTTAGGGTGATTTCAGTGGGTTCATTGTTGGATTGGAATTTGATGATCAGATTTGGGAGTGAGGGGAGTAATAGGAAAAGCACTTACTCTGAGTCCATGTCTCTTTGAGTTAAGGTCTTAGTTGATATATGTTATCAAGTGACTCTTTGCCCTAGGTTAAGGCACTGATCTATTCTTAGGAATCAATCCATCATCATCAATCATACACACACATATAAATGATAATATCTTTCAGTCAGTAAGTAAAGGACATAGTTGAATATTATTTTGAGACTCCTTTGGAGAAGTGAGTCAAGGGTACACCTACCTAAGCATTAAGGCTCAAAGTGTAGGAGGATCTCATTGTTGATCCTTGTTAATTGGCCCTCTTCCTTGTAGACTTTGGAGTGGTGATAGAGTCAAAGTATCATTAAAATTTATCTAGCAAAGTATAAATCTACAAGTTGAAGATCAAAGGGAACTCCCAACAGGTTCCAGAGTATGGTTGGAAATCTTAGGTCTCTAGAGTATATATCCTTTTTAGAGGAAGATGAAAACTCCTTGAGTCACCCACATAACCAGCCCTTGCATATAGAAGTCTTGATCCAGAACTGTAGAGTCAAACATGTGTTGATAGATGGAGGCGCTGGCCTAAATATTTGTTCTTACAACTTGGTCACACAATTGGGATTTTCAGAATTGGCTATTGATCCTAGAAAGAAAATAACTATAAAAGCCTATGATGAATAAGAAATATCTTCTAAAGGCACCATTGTCTTACGTATCAAAGCAGGTCTAGTTATCAGAGATACTATATGTCAAGTTCTTGATCTACCTTTAGCTTACAACATTCTTCTAGGGAGACCATGGATACATGAGATGAAGGCTATTCCTTCTACATTTCACCAATGCTTGAAATTTCCTTATGAAGGAGTGGAGGTCACTATTCCAGTAGACATATCCACCACTTGCAATACATTGAAGGAAAGTGCAGATAAACTTGTGCCTAATAATAAAGAATCTTCTATTGAGCCAACAAAAGAAGCATCCACATCTAAAATGGAAGATCTTGCAAAAGAGGTCAATATCAAAGAAAATGGTATGGGAGAATATACTATAGAGCCAGTCTTATCTTTGATATCTCTACCTATCTCACCTAAGTCTTATGGAAAATCTTTGAAACAATCCAAACCAGACTCTAAAGAATGTCTTGAGGCATATAAAAAGAATTTTGTAGCAGAACAAGTCTGCAAGCAAGAATTTGAAGAGGATGAAGCTGTGCTTGCATGGCTATACAAGGATGAACCTGAGTCTCAAGCTATTCTAATTAGTGACTCTATAGTATCCAAAATCCCTTCTAAGGCATATGGTCTAGGAGATAAATTAATAGCTAAGATGGGATATTCAGGTAAAGGATCTCTAGGAGTCAAAGGAGAAGGTCTTATAACACCTATTTCACATACTGGTAGGGAAAAAAAAGATACTGTTGGCTTAGGCTTTAAAAAGAAACCCTTCCACCTCAAAGGTAATTATTCCCATGTCATAGAACAAATCGCACTAGGTGAACCCCTTCTTAAGAAAGAAGAAACTGAACCATCTGATAGTGATTTAGATGGCTCTAAACTTATTCCTTATGAGCATTTTCCTAAGGAAATCAAAGACCTCCTTGAAGCTGAAGATGATCCAATCAAAAGAATTAATATAGTAGAAACACAAGAACCTACTAGCAATCAAGAGATAGTTGCAACACAAGAACCAACTAATCTCAAAGACAATCAAATAGACAAAGAGGAAGGTAGTAGTTATTCTAAGATAGACTCCCATGAGTATGAACTCAAATCATAATCTGACGGTAACCCTTCTTGGGGTATTCATCCTGACTTTACTCATGTTCTTAGATTTCCTAGAGGCATAGATGAAGAATCTAATGACTATGAATGGGGTGCCATTCCTGAAGAAGATGAGCTTATTATAAAGAAACATGTTGATGTTATTCACCAATATGCACCTAAACCCAACGTAAGTGTAGAGTGAAATGATGAACCTATCGAGTCTGATCCTCCTATGGCTGAATTGGACTCCCACAATGACATTGAGCCTATTCACAAATTGAATGTCTTAAGTTGTCATATCACCTTTGAACTCAAGTGTCAAGTTAGGACCAATGATGATAGATCCATATCCGTAAACACTATCTCCCAATCTTTCCCCATTTTGACTATCCAACATCCTGAACTTCTTGATCAAACCTCCACAAATCCGAGCCATGGTATTTATACCTTCCTAAATGACTATGCCCTTGCTTGCTACCTCAATGTAGTTGAGCTTATGAGGACTTCCATCAATGAACCCAGCGTTAGCATGATAGAGTCAGACATCAAGTATCTTAGTCAGAAAAATAAGAATAAGAATAAAAAGAAAAAGAGTTATGAGGGTGAAAACCACTTTGTGGCAGTCTCAGAACCTACAAAAGTAAAAATAAAAGACGTATCCAAAGGTGAAAACCTCTCTGAGGTGCCTAAGGATGAGATATTTGATGTCCTTCTGAGTCATTTACAACATAGATCTCCAGTTCTAATTGAGCCCACTCAATCTATCAATTTGGGAACAATAGAAGAGCCACAGTTGATTCATGTAGCACAATCTTTATTAGAAGAAGAGAAGCAAAAATTTACAACATTCCTAATAGAGAAGAAGATCAAATTTGCATGGAAATATTCAAATATGCTAGGGTTGGATCCTAATCTTATAATGCATCATTTATCTATAGCTCCAAATGTCAAACCTGTTAAGAAAAAGTTAAGAAAGATGCATCCTCATGTTGCACTCTTGGTAAAAGCTGAATTGGAGAAGCTCCTAAAAGATGGATTCATCTGAGTTATTGATTATGTAGAATGGATCTCTAATATTTTACTTATTTCTAAACCAAACAAATCAATCAGAGTATGCATAGACTTTAGAGATGTAAATAGACCATGCCCTAAGGATGATTTTTCGTTACCTAACATTGATATGATAGTGGACGGGACTGAGGGCTTTGAGATGTATTCTTTAATGGATGGTTTTTCTAGATATAATCAAATAAAAATTTCTCCAGAGGATCAAGAAAAAATTGCTTTGACATGTGCATGGGGCACCTTCTATTGGAATGTCATGCCATTTGGGCTTAAAAATGCTGGTGCTACATATCAAAGAGCCATGACATCTATTTTTCATGACATGATGCATAAGACTATCGAGGATTATGTTGATGATACTTTAGCAAAATCTATGATTAGAGCTGAACATCTAGATGACTTGGGCAAGATACTAGACAGAATGGAAAAATTTAGTCTCAGACTAAATCCTAAGAAATGTGCTTTTGGTGTCACTTCTGGAAAGCTCTTAGGATACATAGTTTCAAAGAAGGGCATTGAAGTTGATCAACTAAAGTGAAGGCTATCATGGAAATGCCACCTCCAAAGAATATTAGTCAAATGAGGACATTGCAAGGAAGAGTTCAATCTATCAGAAGATTCATATCACAACTAGCAGACATATCACAGCCTTTTACAAAAACATTACATAAAGGTGTGACCTTTGCAAGGAATGAAGAGTATGAGAAAAACTTTAACCATATCAAGGAATATCTATCAAATCCTCCTATTTTGATGCCTCCTATTCATGGGAATCCATTGATCTTATATGTCTCCGCTACAGATACATCACTAGGGGCATTGCTTGCACAACATGATGAGAACAAAAAGGAAAGAGCTATATACTATATCAGTAGAACATTGGTTGCATATGAGAAGAACTATTCAATGATTGAGAAAGCTTTTCTAGCTGTGATCTTTGCATCACAAAAATTGAGACATTACATGTTAGCTCATACCACACATTTGGTAGCTAAAATTGATCCACTCAAGTACCTTCTAAGCAAAGCTTCCCTCACAGGTAGATTAGCTAAATGGGTTATGCTCTTAAGTGAATTTGACATTGAATATGTGGAAAGAAAAGCTATTAAAGGACAATTTATTGCTAATCAATTAGTGGATGCACCTATGATTGATGATACACCAATGCAAATGGAATTTCTAGATTCCTCTATCATGACTCTTTCTTCTAGAGAATGGAAGTTATTCTTTGATGGCTCCTACACATAGAATGGGTCAGGTGTAGGCATATTATTCATAACTCCTCAAGGATACTCAATACCAAAAGCATTCAGATTAAAGTTCCCTTGTACAAATAATATTGCAGAATATGAAGCCCTTTTGAATGGTATGAAAATAGCAATTGAATGGAGAGTAACAGAGCTACACATTCATGGAGACTCTCAACTTTCTATCCATCAAGTCAATGATGTGTACCAAACTAAAGATGAAAAGATCATTCCTTACAAGAGAATGGTAAATGATCTAAAGAAGTATTTCCTATCTATCACATTTGAGCAAATTCCTAGAACAGAGAATAAGGCTACCAATGCAATGACAATGCTATCTACTTTATTATAACAATCTGAACATGAGCTATGCTATGAGTTCCTGGTGGAAGCACTATCTTATCCTACATATGATTCCCCCAAAACCTTCATGATCTGCACTATTGTTGGTCATGATTCATCTAGATACAAAAACCTATTTTCCTATCTCCAAGACCAAATCATTCTTGATACCCTCAACTGCCATGAAAAGAGATACCTTATCTATAATGCCTCCTGATATGTCATCATTGGTCATGATCTATACAAACAAGGTCTAGATGGTACACTACTTAGATGTTTAGAATGGGAAGAGTCTCAATGTGCATTAGAGGAAGTCCATGATGGTATTTTTGGGTCACACTCAAATGGTTTAACACTAGCTTGAAAACTTATTAGGGTTGGGTACTATTGGCCTAAAATGGAGAAAGAGTCTATCAGGTTTTGTAAGAATTGTCAAAAGTGCCAAGTGCATGGCAACTTAATTCATGCTCCAAGGAGAGATCTAATTCCCTTTACTACACAATGGCCTTTTCACCAATGGGCATTTCATCTTATAGGAGCTATACATACCATTCTTCTAATGGACATACCCATATAATCACAGCTATAGATTATTTTACAAAATGGGTAGAAGAAGTCCCTTTGACACAAGCAACTGGAAAGAAAATATATATGTTCATATTGAACTATATCATATGCAGATATGGGATACCTCATTCCATAATCATAGATAATGGTGGACAATTCAAGAACAAAGATCTAGATGATTTATGTGCTAAATTCAAGATTACACAACATTGGTCATCTATCTACTATCCTCAAGGGAATGGACAAGCAGAGGCTTCTAACAAGAATCTATTGAAAATCTTGCACCATATAGTTAATAAAATAGGAAGAGACTGACATCTCATGATCAATCCAGCTCTCTGGGCCTATAGAACAAGTATCAGAACACCTACTAGGGCTACACCTTTTTCTTTAGTTTATGGGTCTAAAGCGGTACTACCTATTGAGTTTGAAATCCCATCGCTAAGAATCAGAATGCATGGTCTAGTAACTGATGATGACTAAAAAGTGTCTAGGTTGCAAGAACTTGAACTACTAGATGAGTGCAGACAAGTAGCATATGATCATCTTAGAGTATATCAGAAGAGAATGTCTAGAGGTTACAACAAGAAAGTCAAACACAAAGAATTTCAAGTTGGTGATCTAGTCTTGAGAGAAAATCCTAAAAATCAATCACATCAAGAACACAAGGGGAAGTTTGATTCCAACTGGCTAGGTCCCTTTGTAATCATTGCTACTTTTGGCTTTGGTGCCTATCAACTCTCAACGATTGAAGGAGAGCAGCTACAAGAATCGATCAACATTCTACATCTGAAGAAATTCGATGTCTAAGGCATTTAGTGTATGGTAAAATGTCTTAAAAAATGAACATCTTGGTGAAAACCTAGCAATGGGCACCTTGATGATTCACAAAAAAAGTAAAAAATATCAAAAGTACAAAAAAATTGAAAAATGTAAAAATACAAAAAAATGAGAAAAAGAAAAAGTGCCTTGGTGAAAACTTGGAAACGGGCACCTTGGTAGCAAAAATAGAATCTCTGCCAAGATGGTGAAAACCCAGCAAACGGGCACCACTTGTTTCAAAACACTCCATCTATCAGTGCAATCTTGGTCTTTCCCAGCTTTCAGTCTTGCTTTAGTTTGTACATATCTCCTAATTTGTTTCTGCATTCCTATTTTCAATAAGTCGGTCTGTACACCAATCAAGCTCAAGCGTCTATATCCTATCAATGTTCAAACTTGGTAGAAATCAAAGTCATATCCTATGGCCTCCAATGTATCTTAGATGTATCATATCCAGTCAGAGTCCTTTGAAGCTTCATCTGAATCAGTCAGTCAGTCTTGTCTCCAGAAAGGATTTTGCATCTACAACAATGCAATCAAACATCAAACATAAACTAAAAACAATTTGTGCTTTACATGCTTTTATCTCCTTGTATGCTTACTAATTTGCATTGAGATTTTTCATATTGTGTCCCTTTGAGCTCTTCGATGATGTCCTTTATAGGATTTAGAGAGTGAGGACTAGGGGCATAATCTTTTCTTTGTCTTCTGCTTGTATGTGAAAATCTAACAACTTTGGAAATTCTAGATTGAAATGGTGTCTGACTGTAAGAGCCTCTATCTTGAATTAGATGGCCATGCGTACCTCAACCATTGATACCCAAAAAATTCAAGGAAGTTTGATCTAACTATTGTCTTTTTGAGTGAGTTCTTTCTCCTATTGTGAAATGCAATCTTACCTAAGGATGTGAATGATAAAGGGTCACTACGGGTAATTCACATTGGATTTAGAATGACCTCTTGATTGCTTGATGTATTTGTACCACAAGGTGTATTCTGGTCATCACGACATTGATTTATTTATGCTTATACAAATTGCTATATCAAAATGGACATGATATTCAGGTCATCCTAATGTTTGTGCCTTGGTGTTTATATCTAATTCGACATTCTGAAAACAAAATCAATATTCATATATTCATGGTTTCCTAATCAGTGGGTGTTGTATTGATTTCTGTGCATATGAATCAATATTCATATTTCTATGGTTTCATAACTAGTGGGCATTGTATTGATTTATCTGGTTACCTAAAAATTCAATGATGAGAATGACTGACACATGATCAGTGACTAGGTCCTAGGTCTTAGGTTGCATTTCATATGACATGTCTCCTTGCATTTTTTGCATGTTTGCATGATCTCACAATGGTTGATTAAATAAACTTCAATGCTTAAACAATTCTTCAAATATCTCTTCAAATCTAACAAGAGCTGAAACCTAACTCGAAGGTCTCTTCATTGAATCGCAAGCAGTTATGCTCTTGGGTTAAACATCCTTTTGACATAAGAATGAGTACTTGTCTTCATCAATACCTATAAAACATATCATGTGTATCATTCCATTTACATATCATAATCATTTGTTGCATTACAATTCATCCATGTGCATAAGCATAAATCATACATACATATTTCCATAATCAAATACATTTGCATAACATCCATACATATGAAAAAAATCATTGCATTTGCATATATCCATACATACATTCTACACTACTCATAGCATAAACATCACATGATATCATCACAAATAAAAACATGACAAGTACATATGGAGTCACTGTTATACACTGAGTTTTGTGCCTTGTCTCAAGCTCTCTTGGTCTTGATAACTTAGTATAACATAGGAATCATCTTAAGGTTGTGGGACCTTTGCTAACCGAGATGAAACCTCTAGGTTCTAGGCTGGTTCCTCTTGGATTATCACCTTAGTTTGCTCTTGACAGGAATGTAAATCTTTTGAGGGAAAGGGATAGAAGGAGTGCATGAAAGGGAAATAATTGAAAAGAAAACTACCTACTAGGTGATGCACCAAAATGAAATGAATACAATACATTGACCAAACTAGCATGAAGGCTCTCGGATCTAATAGAGCACAATCTCCCTAAACAGGCTTGCATAAGTATTTCGTAGGAGGGTCTGGACATAAGACACAACCTATGACCTGCAAGCAAACATTTTATTCAGTAAAAGGGTAGAGGAATGAGACAGAATGAAAGGGGGATGAAGAATACCCACCAACTCACTCAAATCAGATCATACACAGTAGTACACATATAAGCTAAAAGAAAGAAGGGCTCTAAAACTCCAAGACTTCTCCAATAAAGCCAGTATATTACATTCAATAAGAGAAATACAGATAACGAAAAGACCAGAGGGTAGAACAACTGCCATGGATAGCCTCTATTAAACCTAAGATTTCAATGAAAGATTACAAGCTATAAGAGCCAGAGGGAAAAAAAAATGCCACAGATAACTCCCCAAGAAAGAGAAAAACTCTTTTACAAATTGCAAACTCTGAGCTCTACAAGCTCCAAAAAACAATATATACATCACTCAACTGCACGCAGGCAGGAGTCAAAAATTAACCAGGGTTACAAATTTTACAATATAATAACCAACCCTAGGTACCCTACGAATTAATGCTAAGTCTGATCATGGATATGTCTCTACAATATCATGGCCGATCAGACTTCAGGTTTGCATGCCCATCCCTGTACCTCATCGCCTGTAGATAAATGACCTGGATTCATCATCTGCCTCTACACAAAAGGTCACACCATGAATGCTAACTGGTACCTTACTGGGACAAAGAATTATCCCTTGACGGCTAGCCAGACTGCCTCATCATCTTCCCTTAACTACGCATGTCCTCAAAAGTCATAAATTTCTAGCTACCCACACCTGCAACATTCTCATAGAAGAAAGCCCACCAAAACTAGTCGCACTGCTTGAATTTGAACGTTGGTCGCATGATCGCATGAGCCCAAAAGGCTTCATGCGATCATGCGACAAGCCTTTAGAATCTGCCAGTCACTGCAACAAGACACCTCAGGTCCGCCAAAAAATTCAAACTGAAAATCTTAACCCTAGCTTCACCTCAGGTCCATTTATGCCACTTGGCACTCCCTTATTTGTTTTGGCTGCTAAAACAGCTCGGCACTTTCTTAACATCAGACCCGCAAATGACTGAGATTCCAATCGGATAGTTGTCACATGATCACATGGGATGGGAAGATCCCATGAGAACATGCAACTACCATCGGATCTTCACCGCACTGGCCCCCTATAGATACTCTGACAAATGGACCCACCACCAACCGGTCGCAGCAGTGCACTTAACAGCTCGTCGCATGTTCGCATAGCCTAAAAAAGGGCTATGCAATCATGAGACAAACCACTAGCATTTGTAACAGTACCCAATTGGTTAGTCATATGGTCATATAAGGGGAAAAAGACTTATGCAATCATGCGACAAACCACATGCAGCTCGATGAAAACATCAACTAGGCCCCACTAGTCAGAGTTGCGCTCTTATGAAATGAATTTTGCCAGAGGAAGAAGTGTGAAACATGAGGGGTCAAAAACATAGAGGGTTTCCAGAGTGAAGGTCGAAAACACATTGGGCTTTCAGGGTGAAGGTCGAAAACATCCTGAGCTTTCAGACCAAAAGGTAGAAAACATAGAGGGTTTTCGACACTTTTGAACATTTTTTTGAAACTCTGTGGCCTGAGTGTTTCCTGCAACATTAAAAATTGAAAATCTCTGAGGGCCTTGTGATTTAGCATGTGCGATCTGAACTGGGGGTTGACAATACATTGAAGAACATAAGGCTAAGGGCGCAAAGCATGAAACCTTGTGGATTGACTTCACACAATGAAAATAGGATTGTGGCCAAAATTGAATGATATGAAATTCTGGGCAACAGTCACAACCAAAATATTGATCTCATATATATATCAAATATCTCAAACTAGTCAGCGGTGCACTACTGGCATAGTGTACAAAAGAATCCATTTTCAGGATCAAAATTAAAATTTGAGATCATTTACTATGTCAAAATCGCGATTTAAAATTTTTGGACCCAGGACGGTCTGCTACTTGCATAATCAACCTTCAATCACCACAAAAATCTAGTATTCAACTTAACTGATTATCTTCCATCAAACTATCAAAATTTCAACTTGGTCAACTATGGTCAACTCATGATCAACCCTAGTCCAACTTGGTCTTTTGGACCTCTAAATGATGCAGAATGCATTTTTTAACATGTTTAACGACTTCTCAAATCAATTAACATGCTTCTAAACTATTTAACACTGACTTTTCTTATTAGATTTCAATTTTAATCCCGAAGGCAGCATGGTATTGCACATCATTCAAAGTTTGTAATCTAAATTTGAAATCATATCTTTCCTCAGTAATCAAAACAACAACATCTAGTTGTTGATTCATCAAAAAGACCTCATCGCTTGGGGCAAATAAATCATCGCTCGGGGCATATCAGATTCATTGAGATCCATATCAATCTAGTATTCTCTTAATCTTGTAAACTACATCAGTCTTTTATAACCATCAGTTCATTAGTGTTATTTCCTTGGTTCGTCATAACTGAAGGGTTCAGAGGTGATACCAATGTGATTCTTATCGACAATCGGGTCTGGAATCGGTCACTCACTTCTTTACAATCATAAGGTTCAGAATCAGGTGTTTTGACACTTTTTCACAATCATCGGTTCATTGCTATTATAGTTAACATTATCTTTGGTCATTCAGGCTCTATTATCTTCATATCAATTTCAATCAGTTTCTGTTTCATATCAATATCAATTTCAAACATCAGTTTCAACATCATACACAGACTATCTTTGAACTACTGCGTCTCGCACAACAATTCAAAGAGGGGCAAAATGTAATACCCCAAAAATGGGCTATAGGTTCATTAACCTCCTACATCATCAAATTTGAACGAAATTGACATCAATGTCCTAATAGCCCATGATGTCGATTTCGTTCGAATTTGATGATGTAGGAGGTTAATGAACCTATAGCCCATTTTTGGGGTATTACATTTTGCCCCTCTTTGAATTGTTGTGCGAGGCATAGTGGTTCAAAGACAGTCTGTGAATGATGTTGAAACTGATGTTTGAAATTGATATTGATATGAAACAGAAACTGATTGAAATTGATATGAAGATAATAGGTCTTGAATGACCAAAGATAATGTTAACTATAACAGTAATGAATCGATGATTGCGAAAAAGTGTCAAAACACTTGATTCTGAACCTTATGATTGCCAAGAAGTGAGTGACTGATTCCAGACCTGATTGTTGATAATAATCACATTAGTATCACCTCTGAACCCTTCAGTTACAAAGAGCCAAGGAAATAAGACTAATTAACTAATGGTTACAAAAGACTGATGTAGTTTACAAGATTAAGAGAATACCAGATTGATATGGATCTCGATGAATCTAATATGCCCCGAGTGATGATTGATTTTCCCCAAGCGATGAGGTATTTTTGATGAATCAGCAACTAGACATGGTTGTTGTCTTGATTACTAAGGAAAGATATGATTTCAAATTTAGATTACAAACTTTGAATGATGTGCAATAGGATAGTTGATATGAGGGTTTTTGACTTTTTGGAATTGATTGGCAACAAAACTCGTACGACAATGTACCTGATACCATATGACAATCTAGGGGTTTTGAAATGACAATAGCTGAAAGTCGTATGACTTTCTGACTTTACAAAATGACTGTTGACTCCAGAAAGGTGTTTGACATCAAATTTTGCAATTTTTTAGATTTTTGTTTTAGATTGTTCCTTTTAATCCAAATCGAAATGTTATTAGCTAAGAAGAGTACCTAAATTCCTCGCAACGTGCTTAGTAGATTATTACCTATTTTTAGCAATTCTTATGCTTTTCCCAATCAAAACCAGTAGAAACCAATCAGAAAAAAGAAATTTCAATCGTTAATGTTAGCTGTTAGTCCAAATCAGGAAAACAAATCTGGAAAACTGCCTGAAAAAGTGAAAGGACAATCAAAACTTGGCACTAAAACTCGTACTATAGTGGGTTACCTCCTAGATGACAGTCTAGAAACTCATATGATACTGGGTTCCAGATCATACGACAATAGGGTCTCCAAATGACTCTGTGATCCTGATGGTATGATCCTCTATCAAATAAACTGTTGTACGATAATGGGTATCCTCTGATATGAGTTTCTGACAAAACTTGTACGAAAATTGTATGGACAAAAATTAAAAATTATAGCTTGTAACAGAAAATGACAAGAAGATGATAGAAATTGATAAAAATTGAATAGAAACCCGTTTCAGGGCCCCACAGTGGGCGCCAGAAATGTGTGTGTGAATTTTGTACCTATCTATAGACACAACACTTCAGTAAAACATTAGAGGTTAGCAAAAATCAAAATCATGCAAGTAATTGAAAACTAAACTAACCAGGTGATTTACTGCCTTCTACTAGATGCAAGTATGTATTTTCAGATTGGACCGAGATCAATGACCTTGATGACACCTAAATGAAGGATTTGAATGCAAAATCTGGATATGAATTAGATGCAAATTAATCTATTTTTATTTATTTTTCTATGCAATAATAATGAGAAATCTGATATGAATCTAATCTATATGAAAAACTGATATGCAATATAATTAATCTAACAATGATATGCTAAAACATGAATGATCTCACAAAGTTTTTTGATTCACAAAAGAAGCTCCAATTCTTCAGATACCAATTCGCTAGCATAAGTTTGCACAATTATGAGATGATTTGTGAAGAGTTGAGCCTTCATTTTATAGAAATACAGGGCTTTGGGGATGCATGGGAAAAGCCATAAATCACTCAGTTAATTTTTGAGTGAACAAAGAATTAAAGATAGTTAACTCACAATAAATCATGCAAAAACAACTTTTTGATTTAAATCAGAAGTTGAGATCAGATTTCAACTGAAAATAGAGTTGAGTTTATTTTTAAAATGACTTGAATTGATTTTTTGATTTAGTTTTAACTATTTTTTAGATGTGGATAATTAATTATGAATTAATTTAAATAAATAAAGTGATTTATCATCAACTTAACTGATTTTAAAAATAAAATAATTGATTTATGGGTTAATCAATTATTAAATCAAACTTTTATTCCAAAATAATATCATTAAATATGACAACTTGCTTTAATTAATTCAATAAGAATTTAATCAATTAATGATAGGAATTTTGATTTATATTCAAATTTAAATAATAATAATTAAGAATAAATATAATTAAATTCAATTAAATAATTAAGTGGCAGTATTAAATCTAATTAATTAAATATTGAGAATATTCAATTGATCATACTTTAGGATAAATAAGATTTATCGCCAAATAATCATTAAATGAAAGATAGTCAATATGATTAGGAATATTACTAGGAATATTCCCCGATGTGGAATTTAGGATAATCAATTAGGATTCGATGATGTTTAGATGTTCCTTAGGTTAGGACTTTGATGTTGATTTCATTTGAATTTGATGATGTAGTAGGTTAATGAACCTATAGCCCATTTTTTGGGTATTAGAGTATAATCTTATAATACTTTTTAAAAAAAAATTATATACAAGATACTACTAATGTTTGTATGTTTACATTTTGGATATTTATAGCCCGTGAAGAAAGTCCACACCTGGCAATATGAACCTAGAACAAGATAATGGGACACTTGCTAGAAAAAAGTGTAAGGGCTTAAAGAATCGAAGAATTCTAATCAAAACATCCTAGAGTCATTGTAGGCAATATTGTCACATTGAAGGGGGGCACGATTTTCATCGATTGGTGAATGTGGATTTCCAATTGGAGGAACATCGAGGTTTGAATATCCAAGGTGATGATAACACTCCCATGGAAGAAGATGATCATGTGGTAGAGAATACAATTGAAGATGATGGTATTGGCGTAGCTGATAATGTGCCATAGGACATGATTGAAGAAGATGGTATTGGCGTAGCTAATCAAGATGATCATGATGATGGTACTAGCATATTTGATAATGATGATGAACATGGTCTTGATATAGCTATAATTGAGAAGGCATACGAGCCCCTATACCAAGGCTCCCAAATAACTCTTCTCTCCACTATAATGTTTTTGGTGAACTTCAAGGTTATGAATGGTTTATCCAATGTAGCAATGTCACGTATGCTAGGGTATACCATTTTTGTCATCTTCAATGTTAGCAAACCATTACGAATCATTATATTAACAATTCATATTTTTTGTTGTAGGTTGATAGGTGAGTTTTTCTTACCACCATCAAACATTTTGCCTCGTTCGTACCGAGAATTATCTGCCATTATGAATCAAATTGGAATGTAGTATCAAACAATACATGCATGTCCCAATGATCACATTCTATATCATAAACAGGATGAATTTGCAATAGAATGCCCTGTTTGTCATACTAGTAGATATTGATTAGATCAAATAACAAAAAAGGTGCCTCACAAGAATCTTCGGTACATTCCCCTTATTCCACGTCTTCAATGATTATTCAGGTACACTAGCTTGGCATAATTTATGGATTACCATGCACACAATAGAATTCAAGATGACATTATGTGAATGTTTGTGGCTATTTATGCATTTAGAGACATAGAAACAACATGGCCACACTTTAAAGAAGAACCTCATAATCTCAAGATTTCAGTGGCAATAGACGGTGTCAATCCATTTGGAGATATGAGATCTACTTACTCAGTGTGTCCTATTTTTATTATTAACAATAACAATCCTCCTTGGATGTCCATAAAGAGGGAGCACATAATGTTTTCAATGATTGTAACAGGTATTTTTTCATTTAATAGTTATATAAATTAATTTATAAATATCGCATCAAGATGGTCATAATAATTATGTAATGTTTTTGTTCATTCAACTAGGTAAGTACCAAGTTAAAGATATGAACATGTATATTGAGCCCTTTATTGATGAGCTGTTGATTTTATGGAATGGGATCACTATGTATGACATCTCTAGACCAATAGGATAAAGAAAATTTCAATTCCATACAATGCTTGTATGGACAATACATGGTGCCCTTGGGCTAACTCATTTTTGCAATATGTTATATATTCATGTTAAGTTCACATATTTTTGGTATGTTATAGTGCTTACACATTATTGTTGTATGTTTAAGTTGTGCATGATAATTGTACATGATCCAATTGTATGATATCTTTTAGGTCTTCAAACAAAGGGTAAATTTGTATGTCCAATTTGTGGTCCAAAGATGAAATCTTGTCATTTAAGAAGTTTAGGAAAGTAGGTGTTTGATGAGTTTAGGCACTTGCTCCACAATAATCATAAGTATTGAACTATCTAAAAACATCTTTTTAATGGGAAAGAAGAGACAACATCAAGTCCATGAAGAATGATACCTCATCTATGTAAGTTTGAATATAATAGACTAAATCACCGAGGTAATGTCATTCTATCTATTGATTTTTCTCTGAAATTTAGATTTTGATATTGTCTTTTATTTACTAATGATGTTATTAATGCTCATGAGGGTCATCAAGGCATTAATGACCAACTTTCTAGAGGAATAAAAAGTTATCGTAGCCAATTTAGTAGGTTGTCGTACTACAAGAATCTCCCAATTGTGTATTTGTTTGATAATATGCATATTGGAAAGAATGTAATAGAGACACTATGGAAAATATTGGATGGAAGGCGTGACAAAGAAAAAATAGCCAAAATTTGTAATGACATTCATGAATCCAAGCATGCACTGAAAAATTTCATTGAATCAAATAGCAATGGAGACCGTATAAATAAGAGTGCCCTTCCTTGGTTATTAACTGAGTAGTAAAGTGATGCATTAAAAGAAGTCATAAAAAACCAAAATTTCCAACAGGATTTGCTGCAAATATAAGCAGTCTTGTATCAAAGAAAGGTGATTTTAAGTCAGGGTTGAAAACATATGATTGGCATACCTTCGTCAAGCTAAGTCATGTTCTCTATTTACAATATATTTGTAAAATTGCATGTACTTTTTATTGTATTATTTTACAATATATTGAAAACATCATTTTTTAATCATTGTAGTACATCCTACCTCGATCCCTCCCAAACTAGTTTGACAATAGTGTTAAACAAGTTATATACGATCTTGGAGAATTCATGAGGTTAGAAGTGTTATTATATTTATGACTTGCTTTAATTTTTGTGTAATTTATTGTATATCTTTATCTAAAATCTTGTTTATATGTTCTTGCAAGTTGAATCTCTTTTAAGTGGTTATCATCTAAAAAAATTGATAAAAAAAGATATAAAATATTGGAAGAGAAAAATTCCCCACCTTATGTCTAAAATGCAAAAGTGTCTACCTCCAACTTTTTTCAATGCTCAATAACACCACCTCATACATCTAGTTGAGGAGCTTGAATTGTGTGGACCTGTACCAACTAGGTCAATGTGGATGGTTGAGAGGCACTTAAAATTTATGAAAGACTTGGTTAAACAAAGGGCACGTCCTAAGGGTTCTATGGTGGAGGGATATATGGTATACTAGACCATGGTGTATATTAGTGAATACCTTCCCAAGTTTGCAGCAAATATCCATGTAGATCGCATTTGGGATCCCAACTCTATTAACAAATTTGAAGGGGAGTACTTGATGGAGAAATGTAGATTGAGGAAAGTGAGAGCTAATTATAAGATGTTATTGTAGTTTATTAATTCTTATAGATCTTCAATATAAGTTGTTTTTAAGCGGTCTATTTGTTTTCTTTATAGTTGGTCATGAGTGGGATGCACTAGATTTTTATATTGCAAACAATCTTGATTGGATGACAGTATGGATTTAACAATCTCAAGAAAATGGTTTCTCATTAACATGGGATGGTGTTGTATCATTGGTTAAAGAAGCTCATCATAATGGAGATCTCAATGTTACGCCAATAGTACTTGATCTAACATATAGTTTAAGAGGTAAAAAGGTACATAAATGTTTACTAACCGTGACCCTTAAGTTTAATATCAACTCATAGATCGATACAAATAATCTTGACATGTTTGGATAATTGTAGATCAAACACCAAAAAGCTATGTACTACCATGGCCGTAAATTTCGCATAAAAAAGTTAGGCGACACAAAGAAAACATGTGATTCTGGGATAGTTGTTGTCTTCGAGGTCATGAATATTTCGTCTAGAAATGACATACATCCTCAACAATCTGAAAATAGATACTATGAAATTTTGGATGATATAATTGAGTGCGACTTTAATTCATTCAAATTAGTTCTATTTGTTGTCAAACGGCACAGGCTACGGCTGAATCAAAATGATCCTGATTGGATTGTTATTGAATATGATAGTAGATTTAGAATGACTAATACAAGGTCATTTGAGTCAATTGGAGATGAGCCCTATGTTCTTCCAAGCCAATGTGAGAAAGTGTTTTACCTTTTCATTCCACATAAATCGGGTTGGTCATTTGTTGTTGGACGTGATCCAAGAGGAAGGCCGATATAGTAGAATGTGAAGGAAGAAGAAGATACTAAAGAATTTGAAGACAAAGTAAATCATGATCATGGATGACTATTTCACAAAGAAGAAGAAGAAGAAGAAGAAGAAGAAGAAGAAGATGATGATGATGATGATGATTATTCTGGTGATGCTGATGATGGTGATGATGGTGATGGTGATGGTGATGATGATGATAGTCATGATGATGGTGATGATGATGGTGATGATGATGGTGATGGTGGTGGTGATGATGATGATGATGATGGTCATGATGATGGTGATGATGATGGTGATGATGATGGTGATGGTGGTGGTGATGATGATGATGATGATGATGATGATGATGATGATGATGATGATGATGATGATGATGATGATGATGATGATGATGATGATGATGATGACAAGGATGAGGAGGATGATCAATAACATGATCAATGAAATGTGTGTCAAGGTATGATCAATGCCACGTATAAGGTATTGATTTATTTATAGAAATTTGAATTAAGTTATTATGTGTTGAACTCTATAGTCATGGAGTATATTTTGCATCATGTAAATTTTGTCTTCTATGTAATTTGTAGCTTACATATCATGTAATATTTGACTAACTTAAGATAAATGATTTACATATGCAGGAAATTTAACGCCTTTGACATGGATCAACAAGTATAATTTATTATTTGGTTTCCTTTTATTTAGACAGAAAACTATATAGATCCTACTATGTATCTCATTTGATGGATTATAAGTATCACCAAATAGGTATTTGTCTGATTTGTCTTCCTCAAGTGAGGAAAATGTGGGAATAGAAGACAAAAGTGAGACATCTAGTAGGTCTAAAATAGGGAGATCAATTAGAGGTCAAAAGATTAGAATAAAATTTGATAAATGAATGAAAGTTTTCCTTGCTGAGGGAGGGTCATGTTCTTATGATAATGAAACCAAAGGAGACATGAAGGTTCCCTTAAGGTACACACATCTTCAGAAAGAATGGGTACCCAAGGAACTACCTCCAGTTAATACTAATTTTTCTGTTAACGAAAGGATATATCGCATAGCTCCATCTTCATTACATGGTTTGGGCTTATTTTCCATGCATGGCATAAAGTTCATTTATAATCAAGTTTTTGAACTGATGGACTATGTAGAACCTTGTTACAATTAAAAGAACTTGATGTGGATTGTACAATATAAAAAAAGTATGTGTAGGTATGCATTGTCAGCAAATTATATACAATGCAAAGAAAATGATCAAACTAAAAGGCTCGCTATGTATATTGATGGAAGACCAAAAGCAACAAGGAATATTGTAGGTTTTATAAATAGTTCTCAACCCGAGTCAACTAATAAGTGGCCGAATTGTATATTCAAGGCACACGAGGGAAATCATGTATTTGTATCTGTGATAAAATCAATAAGTGCATGGGAAGAGCTTCTAATAGATTACAATTTGAATCGTGTAGATTCAAAAAAATTCCCTATCATGGGACTGGTAAGTATAACATTTAAACCAATTGCCTCTAATTAATATTGACTCCAATCGCTTCTGATTGCGAAGAATTACTAATCTTTGTCATAGGGTGACATGGATATTCCACCTCAAGATATAGGTGGGGATATTCCTCACAATACACCTTCTTCAGCAAAGGCAAACCTTAATTATTGTAATTCTACAAATTATATAGAAACAAATGTCATATTATTATGTTCTTTTCTTTATGGCTTTGGAGTTATTTTGGTATAATTTTATTGATATTGATGTCACAACTTGATACTTATTGATAGAGAAAAGCAAAAGAGGTAGCGGATCTATTGCGATCTGAAGTTGAGGCGGCATTTAGAGATGATGTAGAATCTAACTCCAACCATATATTTATGGCTACTCAAATAAAAACTAAAAATGGTAATGAAATTCTTAGCCTTGTAATGGAAGAAAATGAAACTGAGGAGTCAAAGGAAATCGAAGAAGAATTGACACTTAGAGTCAAATCTATTAGTGTAAGCAGTAATTAATCTTAAGCAATAATTAAAGTTTAATATATGTTTATATTTTATACTATCTTATGGATCATGATCTAAAATATGATGTGTTCTTCTTATAGGATTTTTTGACACGTGTGAAACATCATCAACATGGTGAGGGTTGTAGTGCCACACCACCTTCATGTAAATAATCCTTAAACCTTTAACCATTGATTTAACCTTTTTATGAATTATTGACTCAACTTATGTTTGGGATGCTTCTAGTACCCCATTTAATATTTATCCATTGCAAATGTCTTTGCTAACAATGTATTCTTTAGCTCATGATCAAGTGCAGATGCCTCCTTAGGTTAAAATTCTGCATTCGACAGCTGCATTGTCTGCAACAAGGTGCTTGCAGACATCTTCCTGTGTACCATCTACAACTAGTAAAACCTTATTTTTCTATATTTTGTTATGTGCTAATCATGCATTGATTATTTTCCTTATGTAAATTTTATACACTGTATGGACCTATTTTTTGCACTAATAGATACACCTACACCTGGTACAAGAATAGATCAGACCAGTACTAGTGAAGATCAACCATTTCCTAAATCAACCCATGTTACTAGTACTCATTCATTTGCAGGGACATTGTTGATGAACAAGAACAATATGGTTCTGTTAAAAGTACCAAAGCTTCTAGGTGCTTTAAAATTGTTATTATTTACAGTGTAACTATAGTTTACTTATACATAACTCATTTTGGACTAATAATCCCATGGTATTTTTGTAGGAAATGATGTTTTTTATGATCATCTTTTTGAAATGACATTGAAGCTATTTGGGCCCACCATATGTAAAAGGTATGTAGCTTCATAATATTGGTATAATATTTTTCTTATCTTTCATTTATTGTACTATATTAAAGTTATGATATCTAACAGTTTTGTTTTTTCAAAAAAGGTGGAATGATCAGGATGTTGGCTTAAAAAATCAGCGCATTAAATCTTTAGAGGACCTCTTTGGAAATTAAACTTTTGAGAAAGTCATGATTCTTACAAAATCAGCCAAACATATAAAGATTGTGAGGGACGAATATAGAAGGGCTCTAAAGGATAACCCAAAGTATGAGTGTGCTCCTATGATTCCACCGATGGAGTGAAATGAAATAATGGAAGATGCAAAAGAGAAAAGGCTAAAGGGTAGTGGAATTCAACGAGAAGATGAAAAAAGAAGGTATGTCGTGATAGTACTAAGTAGAATGTAATCATGTACTAATTAGTGATCTTTGTAAATATATAATCTAACATGTTTCAAACTTTTCATAGACTACGAGACACATCAAAAGCCACACAAGCGAGATTAACAAAGGTTGGCCAACACAAACTTGGCTCTGGTGGCTATATGAAACTTCACTATCGACTTATAAGTAGCAGCATTGGAATTTCATATCAAATTTTTATATAAGGTTACAAATAATTATGTTTAATCAAATCATACATATAAAAGTGATGATATTAAACAAACAATACAGGGCATGAAATTCAATGTAGAGCCCACAGATGAAGATAAGAGAATAGCCTTGAAGGAAGGTTATGTAGTCATGGCTGCATGTCTACATGAAGAATCCCAAAGCCATAACGAAGCATCTACTGCACTAGATGAGACATAGGTAAATTGGTCAAATGAAAAGTAAATCAAATTGAATAGTTAATTTTGAACATAAATTGACTAGTTCATGATAACAATGTGCATGACATTTCACTATAGCCTTCAAATCCTACCATAGAACCTAGGCATGATGATGTCCATGATGTCCATCACAATGTTGGAGGTATTAATTTCCTATAGGAAATAAATTACGTAATTATTAATAGAATATCTTTAATTGCAATTGGCCGTGTAACCTTTTTTTGAATATTTTAGAGCATGTTGAGCATGTTGAGGTGGTGGAAGATCAAAATGTTATTGTACATGATGATGTGGCATTATCAAGTAAATAAAAATGCATGTTATGTTCTACTGGTTAATGAAATACATGTAACAGTAAAAAAAGTATGTGAATTTAACCCATTTACTTGTTATTGCAACAGACCCCCCTTTAATGCAGCAGCGTCGACCTCCTCAAGACATGAGGAAGCATCATAATTTGAGATCACAACCACAAGAGGAGGAAGATAATATGAGATAGTTAAAACACTTATTGTGGATATAGAGGTTGATGTGCATGTCAAGAAAGAAATGAATGAAATAAATGCAGGCAAGACTTTTACATCCAATACTAAATATCCTTTTTACCATGATAGTTGGAGATTGCTAGTATATACTTTTGTATTTTGTAAATGGGTTGATGGTATTCATTTATTTAAGAAAACCCAACTCATTATCCCCAACTTTGTTCATATTTTTTCTCTATATTTGTTTAGTTTATTTACCCAAAAATTCTCTCAATTTCACCATCATTCATTTCATTGTTTTATATCAGCTGCAAGAATGAGGGTGGAAACACAAGAAAAAGTAGAGGCATAGAAAATTTTAAAAATCAAGAGAGCATAAGCTTTCCTTATTTTATTTGCCAGTATGCATCAACACTTCCTTTTATGTTATATATGTATATTTTATAGATTTGTATATTTATAATTTTAAAATTTGTATGTAATATACATTGGGAGATAATATATTGATATTGACAATTCTTCTTATATGATGAAATGTTGAATCTAGAAAATTAATTTGTTAATTTGCATCTATTTGTGAGATAATATATTAATATTGGCAGTAATAGTGCAAAGGAAAGAGGACATGACAAATTGAAATAATAAGATACAAGTGGAGGGAATTTGAATAAAAAAATGTAAAATTCTAACACACCAGTTCAAATAAAACCATTAAAAAATCCATAACCAAATCTAGTTTGCAAAAGCCAACACACTTGAAACTCACCTGCTCAATGTTTTCTCTAATAGCATACTTGCAATCTCACTAAAAAATCTCTGTAATATCGGCTCCACTGAATCCTTGGGTATAACAAGCCAGTGCCATTAGGTCCACATCCTTTGATACAGGTGATTCTCTCAAGCAAGACTTGAAAATTTGATAACGTGAGGATGCATCAGGTAAGGGAATATAAATCAACTGGTCAAGTCGGCTAGGCCTTAGCAATGCAGGATCGATGATATCGGGTCTATTTTTAGCACCAATAATGAAAACTATTTTCTTTCCTGTCATACCATCCATCTTTGTGAACAACTGGTTAAGGACTCTATCTTCGGCACCACTAGCATCCCCAACACTGCTTCCATGCTATAAACATGCAAACTAGTTATGTATCACCAGTAAGAGAGCCTATCTCAAATAGTTCAAACAAAATTCCTACTCAAATATATTCACCGTCCTCAACTTGAACTTCACTCATAAAAAATCAACACACCTGTGTAGCAATAGAATCAAGCTCGTTAAAGAATAGGATGCAAGGAGCTGATCCTCTACCTTTATCAAAAATTTCCCTCACATTAGCCTTGCTCTCTCCAAACCACATTGTTAACAATTCAAGGCCCTTCACACTAATGAAATTGGCCTGACATTTGTTAGCAATGGCTTTCATAGATGGATTGCTAGAGCCCAAAGCAATCTGGAAGTGCTCATTGCTAATGGCCATGGAGTTTACAATCTCAGCATCTATTGTCTCATCTTCTAAGTCTATAACATCCATCTTTTCCCTAATGCACTGAAGTGCAGCTTCAGTACACAAAGCAACAAGATCTGCTCCAACATATCCATGTGTATCCTTAGAAATCTTTTCAAAATTAACCTGTAACAAGAAAACTAAAGATAAATAGATACTCCATAAAGAAACATAAAGATTAATAAATGCTTTCAAAATCCAAGAACTATTTAATATTAGATATAGAAGTACAAAAAATAAGGCCCCAATCTACATACACCATCAGAGAGCTTCATATTCTTTGTATGGATGTGAAGCACTTCCAACCTACCTAGTTCATCTGGAACCCCAATATCAATCTCCCTGTTGAACCTTCCAAACCTTCTAAATGCTAGATAAATACTATTTGGTTGAGTACACGGTGAACTTAGAGAATAAGGATACAGACTTGGATGATGGCTCTGCCAAAGATGAAGATTAGTTCTGGATCTCTAGTAAAAAGAAAATGGGGAGACAAAAGAGTAAGGGTTAAGATGCAGAGGGAAAAAGTACATATTCTTTTGAGGATACTTTTATGGATGAGAAGGAGAATTTTGAGGCTTTTTGGGAGGAGATTATAGAGGATACATAGGTTACGGGGATGATGAAGATGAGAAAATTGAGGTTAAAGGAAAATAGGATAAAGCTAGAAATGATGAGTGCTTTGTTGAGGGTATTAGGGAAGATCCTGTTGTGGAGCTGAGTCCTAACCAAGGAACTAAAAACATCATTATTGACCTAGACTCTTCTTACATGGAGAAAACTCTAGAAATTAAGGAGGACTAGAAGGAAAGGGTGGATATGCCTGATAAATTGGATAAGGACACAAAAATTGGGAAGAATAATGAACAAAATATTATGAAAGACACCATTGATGAGGTATACATGGATGAGGGTATCAACAATTGTGAGTACAAGTTAGAAGGGGAGGATTATGACATTCTCTATTCTACTCAAATGTTGGCTAAGGAAAATAAAGGGATCGATATCAGATAGGAGGCTGCTAAGACAGAGGATTATGTGTTGATGATAATGGAGGATATTACTGATAAGGAGGAATTGTATTTGGGCTTCTTACACACAACTAAAGCTAGAGCTCTATTTTCTTTCAGAAATGACATATGGTGCTATCAGGAGATTGAGAAGCTTAAGGCATGGAACATTGACCTGGAGGCTAAGTATCAGAATCTTTTGGAGAGAGTTAATAATATGGGTAAGGACTACGACCCCTCTTAGGATTTTTGTGCCACTATTAAATTACCGGCTAGGATTGAATACGTTGAAAAAATGATGGAAAACTTGTGTGGGCATTTTGTGGAGGGCATGAATTATGCTACCAGTAACCTTCATTCGTTAGTTGACATGTTGGAGAAGGAGTGGGAAGCTATGTAGAACCCTAATACTAAGGGGAAAGGCCTAGGGTCCATAACTAGAGCGAAGATGAGCTAGAATCCCTCTTCTAGTAAGGAAATTATGGGGCTCAAGGAGAATAAAAAAAATGAAAGAGCTCAAGAAAAAGATGGAAGTCTCCATCCAAATTTTGAAAGGATGGCAGTAACTAGCTTGTTTTGCTAGTTGTCTTTTTGTTTCCTATGTTGTTGGTTTTAGCTAGTTTGGGTGTTTGTCCCCCCTTTCTATTTTGGTAGCTCTTTTTTGGTGATCTATTATTGTAACTATTTGGATTTTGGGTACTTATAAAACCTATTTTCTCTTTAATTTCAAAATGTATGTAAAAATTATGGCAATAGCCTTAGGTATGACAAGAACCTATGCAATTCACCCCCTTCCTAGATAGCATACAACATTATATGAATTTGAAAGAGAGGGCTAAGATAATTTGATTTTTATCTTACATGGTCAAATAACTAGCATGATAATGTAGTAAGGCTTTTTGGTACATGTATGAATAATATAAATGTGAAGGTTGATAGTAATAGCGAAGGAACATTACTTACAACTTATTTTTGTTATCTCTTTATAGGGAACGATGTGGAAATTTTAGGTGTTTTGACTTCTTTTTGGAAGGGTTCAAATTTATGGTTATGGAGATTTAAAAGAAGTATCAATTTTTCATGAAAGGGTTATTAATAAAATATGTACATTTGAAAGGTCTTTTCAAAATACTTCATTGTATATTTAATACTCCTTATATTTTAAATCTATTTACATTTTACTTTTAAATTTGATTTGTATGTATTTTATATATTTATAGAATAATAAAAAATAATAGTATTTAATATGCATGTACAAGAATAAATGCATATGGAATATAAATTTAAGTTTTTAAACAAACACATAATTAGTTTGATGTGTTTGATAATTGAAGTTATTGTTATTTTTCATTTTTAGGTTGTAAAGAATTTAGTTGACAAATTATAAAAATGAATAGTTTACTAGATATTTTGGGTTTTGAACAATGCTCTGACTATCTCATGTGTCGCATAACTATAAGATCAAACATGAGAAGAAAATATTTTTATGTTACATGATTTAAGGAAAAATATTTTTTATTCCATTTATTATAAAAGATCCACTAGCGAACATTTACTTAATAAATATAATGATGTCAATTGATAAGAAAGAAAAAGAAACTTCAACTATTTCATATGTACAACATTTTCATAGTCATTAATACGTGACTGAAGGTTATAGTTTGCCTTCATTTTCTCACATAAGTTGTAATTGATTTTACATTTGAAAATTATACTTCAACAAATAATATGAAATAAAATCGATAACATTGTATTTTAAAAGACAATTAACATTATAGATTTTTAATATTAAAAACCTCATAATCAATATTTTATTTAGATTGAACATCCAAACTGAATATTTGTATATTAGGAATTAAGCACATAGGTTCCAATAACAATTTATAATATTTAATTATGCATAATTTCATTCAAATTCCTTCCTTAAACTATCTCTAATGAAATATGAACGGTAGAAATAAAAATAGATATAAAAATAAAAATAGACATTTATAATAAAATGGAATTAGAAGAACACAAATAAAAAAGGAGTGACAGCGAATTTGTATTCTATGAAACAACAACAACTCATCTTCGTCCAACAACATAAGTCATTGCAGGATTTCTTTATTTATTCATACTTATTTAAATATTGCTACTATACTAGATTAACTAGATATGAAAAACAGCATGTAGAATATTGCCAATCCATCTGAGCCTGCTGTAACATGCTCCCCCAGCGATAATTAGACTGGTTAGGTTGTGGTGGTCAGCTTGCACCCTCTGCAGCGGGGATCTGGATTATACCTTTTGCAGTCTCTGCAACTTTTAAACGTACCATGCCCACCTTCTGTAGTAACATGCTCACCTTCTGTAGTAACATGCTCCACTGATGCTTTCACTGGAGACGCTGTAGCTCTGGGTGGTCTGCAGCAGCGGGGATCTGGATTATACCTTCTGCAGTCTCTACAACTTCTTAACACACGCCCACCTTCTTCACTCGCCTGGGCCTGCATGCCACGCGTAGCGGAGACATGGCAAGTGAATATCGAAATGAGCGAGATAACAAGTATGAGCATGATGGCCACTGACTTCCCCATTGGACACTGTTTCAGATACCCAATCACTTGGCTCAGATATGCAATGGCAGAAGAAGACGAGGAAGATACAGATGGAGAAGGGAAAGGCAGCTATATTTATAGAGAAAACATTCTGAATAGTTCAAATTGTAGTTAAAATTTTGAGCGAGAGGCGTTCAAACTCATAGTACGTGTGAAAGAGTCCGCATATGACTAAGTGTTAAAGTATTCGTTGAATAGGTTATGGTGACTAATGATTCCACCTGTTAAAAGTGTCCTCCTTGAACATGGCATCTATTGAAATCTGGTTCACAGACGAAACCAAGCATATTTCTTCATGAAGAGAGTGGGACTGAGCCATCCGTGAGTTGGGTGAGTAGTTTTCGTTTAAATATTTGCTTGTTAGATTTCCATCTTCCACCTGTTAAAAACGCAGTGAACGTCCTCCTTCAACGTAGGATTCCTTTTTCAGAGAATGCGAGTCATCCGCCTGTTAGCAAATTAGTCGGAAAATTTTCCCACGTCTAGCGGCTTGGTATCACGGTAGCTTACAAGCTACAGTTGTTTATCTACTTTTATAAATCGATTTTGTTGAGAAGATTTTGGGTATCATTTATTGTTACATTTTAGATTTATTAGAGTATCATTTACGTACAGTTGATGATTGATGACATATATAATTTTTTTATATATTGATTAGTTCAATTTATTCTATAGAGTATAGAATGATTCTATTTATCAATTTTATTTTTTTTACTAAAATAGTAAATAATAGGATCTTGAGATAGTAAATAATAGCAATTTAGAAATAACCTTTTATGAGTCTACTTTAATTATTTTGTTCTCATCACTTAATTTGAATCTATTATACATCTAACATAGATTTTTTGAGTAGCCAAATTTACACTTATCAAGGAAGAGGGTAGAATCAAGATAATATATAACAAAAAATTATAATATTAATGTTTGCTAGAGTTTATTTTATTTGTATTATTGATTTTATCAAATGTTAGAATTGGTTACATTCTTATGTAACCTCCTGAAGGGCATTTTTAATGTTTATTTTGGATTGTTTGAAGGGAGTTCTTTTGGGAAGATTAAAAGGGAAAATATTTTGGAGATTTTTTTTCTAGTTCTTGTGTATTTTTTTGGCTAGAGGTTTGGGCCAAGCCTAGACAACGGATTTGCAAGAAAAAAATCTCTACTTGATTGTCGATAATTAAACTTGGAGGTAGGGTTTTATTTCCTTTTATCTTGTCTCCTACTATCATTCAGATTTCAGATTCAAAACAAGAAAGAAATTGAAAATGGTGTGATGTTATTTGAATGGGACTGAAATGTGTTTCATGATTGACTAGGAAATTGAAAATTTTTCATTGACAAGGTTTGTGTCTCTTGTTAGTTATGGAAATAGTATCATCTGTAAATTGGTTCTACTATAGTGTCCACCGACATTATCTTGTATAATTTATTGTTATAAATGATTGTAATCATTACTTTGCTTGGGCAATTTTCTCCTTTATATGTTTGGCAATTGTCTTCCTGTCGTGTTATACTCAATTGGCACCATGTTTAACAATGTTCTTTCCCAACCTTATGATTCAATTGTTAGCATGGAAGCTTTGGTTATATTGGTAACACAATCACCCTTTTGTTTATCAAAAAATGTTTGTATTTTGTTGCTTTTGCACTAGTATCTATTGTGTAGTATATAATGGTAGCTACTTATTTTATGTCTTTGAAGTTGTCCCTCCACTATTTATTTGCTAGTTTTTACTTCCCTAAGACTTATGTCATTAGAGTCTTCCTTTATGTGCAGCACTAGCCCTTTTCCCTTAGGAGACATTCACTTTGTTTATGCTTGTCTTGTGATGGCTTTAAATATTTAGGCTATGGAAAATTCATGGTTGACTATGTACCTATAGAGGTCCCTTCATTCTTGGTGTATTAATTAGATTTCCATTTCTTTGGCAGTGGTTGTTTTATTAATTAATACTTTATATAATTATTAATTAATATTCCAAAATTATTAATTAATATATTTAATTGATAGTTTATTTTATTTAGAAAAATTATTTTCTTTAGATGGTGTACTTTAGCTATTTTATATTGAGGAATTTGTTTTTAAAATTAATTTAGTAAGTATAAATAGATTAATTTTGTACTATTAGAATTTATCTAATTTGTTTTATCTAGTGTGTTAGGTAAATTCTTTTAATTGATTTAATTAATGCAATTAAACTGATTTATTAATCCAGTAAGATTATTTGGGTTGGCTAGCTGTATAAATAACTTAGTTAATTTCATTTTGGTTTAAAATTAGATTATATTTAATTCGGTATTTTTTAATACAATAGTAATCACTTACCTAACCCTAGAAAATTTAATATGTTAATATTTGGTTTAATCCTAAGATAGATCTTAAGGTTAAGGAAAGACTTTGGAAACCATTAATAGTTGATTTACCGACAATTAATGAATTATCAATTTAATGGACTGTGACTTGATAGTTAACCCTAGAACTTGATGGGCATTTCGATATGCTAGGGGTGAGCGTTAACAATAAACCCTCAATCAAGTTTGCCAACACCTTCTTTATATCATCTGTACAACTCTAGTCAAATGTTAACCATAAACTTAAACTTATAACCCTTTAAAAAAAAGGTTGGTGTGTTTTTGCATGTAAATTTATGGGCACGACATCCAAGCCTCTGCATATGTAAAGATCCATTCAAGATTGGTGTTGAATATCAAATGCCAATGATTTGAGACATCCTACATTCATTCTACATCCATTGGAGTATCCCTACTTGCGGATTTGAGAATTTAAATCCTCTACAAGGACTTCAACATAAGCAAGGTGGAAAGTTCCATTTGCTTTGTTTATGCACATTACAATTTCAATTCAATTTCAAGGTTAATTCCTAAATTGGGGTTTGACTAAGGCAAACCCCCCAAACCAAACAACAAAAATCCTCTTTTTCTAGTAGGTACAGGTGCAGAACTACGGATCCAATCTTGGATTTGGATACCCTTTTCGATGAACTTCCGAGATCTGTGAACACAATCAAAGTCGACCTTCAAAATATTAATGTAGCCTTTGACCTTTTATTGGGGTCAAAGACTACCAGCTATCAAAAAGATAAAAGTTTTCTAGGTTTTCTTCATCTTGACATTTCATGTCTAAAACATGTTGCAGAATTGCCCAAAACTACACAGAGACATAAAAAATTGGCATTTTCCAAATCTATCCCATTTTGAGGTTAGTATTTTCCTTTTAATTATTTCAGATTTCAAGCACATATTATCCATAGGGAAATATAAGATTTTCTTCCTCTTTCATATTCTCCATAGAGTGATTCAATTGTGCATTAACCTTTTGGTTGATCAATTTGGATCTCTCCTTTGGGAATTTGGATTTAGAAGTACATCTCATATTTTCCCCATACATTTCAGGGTGGATACTATTTCACCATATTCATTTTGGTGAACCCGACATACTTACTCTCATTTATTTTGTGGAATTAGATACTTTATTATGTTATTTGGTGTTAGATCTTGCATGTATTAGATTCCTTTTATATGTTTTCATCTCATATAAAATCAAAATATTTGGTGTTAGTTTAGTTCATTTGCATTGCATCGGTTTATGAGCTTTACTACCTTTAGTCCTACTTATAGTATTCCGGTTAGACGAAGTCATAGAATCATGGTTGCCTTTGATCTTGAATCTTCTTCTCCTTTCCTTAGGATCCTGGATGATAATTTGATTCTTCATGATTCCAATCATATTATGGAGAAAAAATCTTCTCACTCATCCCATGATGAGGATGACTCTTTAAGAGTTCCTCCTAAACAAATCCAAAAACTTTCAACTAAACTTGATAAAATGGGTAATTTACTTATTCAAGAGAACCATAGTCAAGATTCGATTCAAGCTATTGAGGCTCTTAAGAAAGTTCTTCATGATAGTGATCAAGGTGTTAACCTCTTGCGTGGTATTACTCATCTTGTGCATTCAAATGTTAAACCTCTAGCTCAAGAAGCTCCAGATTTAGCGTTGATTCCTCATATCACTAGTGTAGAACCTTCTTCTAATCCTTTACCTAGTATTCCTACCTATACTCCTCCTTTGGTGACTATGACGGTTGCCTCTATTCCTATGAGTGTTCCTCCTATGTCCCTTCCTACATCACAACCTTCATATCATAATGTTCCTTTTACTTATTCCAATTTGCTTCCAACTATAGTTCCTAGTGTTCCTCCAATTGTGTCTTCTATTCCTACAACTTCTTACACTGTACCTAGTGTTTCTGATGTTGCTACTCCTCTTTCATCTAATGATTCAACAATCATCAATTTGGCTCAAACTGTATCATCCTTACAACAACAACTTGCTTCCCTAACTCAAAATAAGTTTACTATTCCTACATGTGACATGGGAAGTCCTTTGTCCCAAGACATTATTCATACTCATGTTCCTCAGCAAGTCGATATGCCTTGTCTTGAGAATTATAATGGAAAAGGAGACCCCGTTCATCATGTTAAAACATTCCAAATCCTTTGTAGTGATTATGCTCATGACCATAGGATTTTAGCCAAACTGTTTGCTCAAATTTTTTGTGACAAGGCCTTACAATGGTATTGTTCCTTGCCTCCTTATTCTATTGATTCCTTTCCACAACTTGCCAATGCCTTTATTCAACAATTTCAAAACAATATTGGTCCGCAAGTGTCTTTGACTGATTTGATGCATTGTAAACAAAGTGCTAAGGAAAAATTAACTGAATTTATTGCTAGATTTAAGCATTTGTATGCTCAGATTTCCTATCCTATTCCTGATACTGATATTCAATGTATGTTTATTTCAAATTTGCAAAAAGATATTAGAGATAAGAGTCTACTTACTGAATTTACCTCTTTTCAAAAACTTTGTGAAGCTCTTCATCATTATCAATTACAAGTGAGTCAATTTGAGAGCAACACTCCAATGTCTCCTGTTTCAGTTGATAAAAGTGATGCTACTCCTAATCCAAACAAATTTCAAAAATTCAAAAACTATGTCAAAATAAACAAATAGGTGAATGCAGTTGCTGATCAAGTTGTTTCATCTCACAATGCCACTTCTGCATCCACTGCTTTTCGATTAAATTGTACGTTTACTCCTCTTTTTGAATATTTACATGCTATTATGAATAGGTTGTTAACTACTAATATGATTACTTTACCTCCTATTTGACCTCTATTACCTGTTACAATTGCATCTAAATCATTTGATCTTAAATCTTTTTGTCAATATCACCATCAGAATGGTCATGATACTGAAAAGTCTTATTCTTTAAAACATAAGGTTCAAGACTTAATTGATTCTAATGCCTTATCTATTTATAATCTTGATGGTAGTGGAAACAAATCTATCTCTCCTCCTAATCAAAACCTTCAAATCTATATGAATCCTTTACCTATGCATGATACTAATACCATTGCTCAACCATATATGGAAATTATGGATGATTCAAAGATGGATGATCTCAATCATGTTGTTAATCAAGTGGAGAATGTTGGTCAATCTATATCTCCACCTCAACCTCAACCTCAACCTCATATAAAACCTCAAGTTCAATCTCAACCTCAACCAAAACCTAAGCCTAAATTGAAAACTCAACCTAAACCTTGACAACAACCTAAGATTAAAATACCTCAGAAACTTTTGATTACGTTTGATGACTCTAAGACTATTAAAGCTCCTGATGATCCCCTTTACATTTATGTTAGGATTTCTCAAAAACCTACTAGTGGTTGTCTTATTGATCCTACATCCTCATTCAATGTTATTACTGAAGAAAATATTTTTATGAAAATCTTACAACATGATTCTTATGATACATTAGATGTGTGGATTCAAACTTGTAATGGTTTTCTTTATCCATCATTTTGTTCTATTACTTTACTAGTTGAACTTTGTGGAAAAATTGTGAACACTACCTTTGTTGTTGTTCCTACTTCTGATCAATTTCAAGTTAAGCTAGGTTTTCCTTGGTTGAATGCCATGCATGTTGTTACTTCACCTATCCATAAATGTCTTAAATTTTTCCATGATGAAAAAATGAAGATGGTTAATCATAGTTTATATCAACCTTCTAGGCCTAGATATTGTGTTGCTCTTGATTTCTTTTGGCCTTCATTACCTAATTCATGTCCTCCTAGACCTGATAATCTATTCCATTCATATAAAGATTATAAACATTGTAAGATTCTTGAATTAAGCATACCCCCTATGGATCTTAATCATGGTATTTTTCCTACACCTTCCATACCTCCTTTAACTATGGCTTCTAGTTCTATTAATCAAGTTCCTCCTAGTGTTGATAATCCTATCGATCTTCCTAAAGAACCTGTAAAGGATCCTGTGATTGTTCCTCCTAGTTCTCAACCTATTTCAAGTAAATCAAAGCATAATCGATGTTCTAATGAATGCTGTAAGAAACACTGTGCTCATGCTAAATCTTGTAATTCTGTTCTTCAAATATCTCTACCTTCTTCGGATAAATCTATGCATGATGTGTTAGAAGAAGTTGTTACTAATAATGATGTTAAGATGCATGATTGCAATGATTCTATTCATATCTTAGATCCTATTTTGATTAATTTGGATGAAGAAGATACTCTTGATGATACTGATGATGTTAATGATGAATATGAGACTATTGACATTGACATTGATTTACCTAATACACTTTCATCACAATTAACACTTACACCTAGTATCGAACATGATGATTCTCAAGAGGATCCTTGTTTGGAACTAGCTCTCATTCCTACTATATTGGATATAGTCCCTCTTGTGAGTTATCCACCTTCCCTAAATGATATACAATGAGATGGGGAGAGTAGGCGACATGCTTGATTGGCTTGTCCTTCATGGTAGCTTTGTTGTGTGTTTTCCTATTGTATTGTGCTTCTCTCGTAATGTGTTTGCTAAATGTTGTTAGATTCTTTTATACGATCCTTGTTACTTAGTGCAAGGTGATAAAGGAATTCAAACTGTTGTTCAATTCCTCTATATGTATCTCTATTCTGCCATATGTTGTTTCATGTTATGTCATAAATGTGCTATTTTTTGTAAATGTTTCCTTGTGTAATCTTCTTGGATTTGAGACATGGTAGCATTGATTCTTTTTGGTCTCCATGTGATGGTCCAAAAGATTCTTCTTCATATATCTTATGTAATCTTTCCTCCTTTGTGATTGTAGTTCTACTTTCTTTGGGGAATGATGTCAATTCATTTGCAATAATATCATATATTTATTATCTTATTATCATACTGACCCCAAGGTAGGTAGATCCCTTATGTGTTCTCTATATGTTTCTATGATATTTCACTTGATTTGTCTTCATCTAGGGGCATCTCGATGTGGAAACATAATCAGTGGAGTTTTTTATGTTTCCATTAAAGCTACTGCTCATGCTAAAGTGATAGCAATGAATTTAACGTGGGGACATACACTCTTCTCACCTATTTCACACACACACTTTCTGATATGCATATATTTATTTTCAAGATACCTTTTCTCCCTTTTTGGATTAGTAACTAATCCCTAAAGCATGGATTTATATTTTAGGATCTCTTGATCCCTCTAGTTTCAAATAAGTATATATATATTTTTAATCCCTTAAGGTCAAAGGTGTCCTTAAGATTGGATCTCTTGTTTTTGGTTTTATTCTTATGGAATAGAATATTCCTAATGGTAAATCCTTGATGGGTTGACTATTGAGTAGCCATATTCACTAGGCAGTTCAATTCCATCTTTCCAGTTGCGATGTTTGCTTGTGTGGTTCACAATGGGACATAAGTTCTCATTGGGCGAGATAATCAAACCCTCTATTTCTCTCTCTCTCTAGAGATGTATCTTTTATTGTGATCTTGGAGTTGACAAAGACTTGAGTCACTGGGGGCTTGAGGTTTCTCCTTGTCACTTGCATTACAGTAAGATTATCTTTTCATTTTGATCTCCTTTACCAAGAGTTTGCATCGAGTCCATACTCTTGCTAAAGTGGGGGCTTAATGTATCATCTTAAAATGGAAGCACTTCCATGATAAGAGTGTTTATCCCTCTGAGTAAGTAGTCTGGGGTCATGTTAAGTGCCTTGATTGGGTCTTTGCATGTATCTATCTTTCTCCCCCTATTCTACTTCTCTTTGCACCTATTTTCCAATTTATTTCTGCATTTCTGAACACTCTAGATTGAGGTCCTGGGGTTTTTAACCTCAAAGTCAAAGTCACCTTGACCCTAACCTAGGTCAAGGATGACCTTGACCCTAATCCTTAAATTGCATTTAATATGGGTCCATTTCTATGGGTTAAGGTTAATTGGCATTTAATTCCCCAATATCGGCCTTCTCTAGAGGTTTGTGCCCTAGTTCACTATAAAAAGAAGCCTTCCTCTCTCATTTCAATCCATCTCTCAATCAAGTTTTCATATCTCATCTCAAGAAATTTCACTAGCAAGCTCTCAAGTGCAAGCAAGTGAATTCAAGCATTCAAGCATTCAAGTGTTCAAGCATCCATTCATCAAGGAGATCCATTTTTAGCCATTGAAGGATTCAATCTCTTTGGAGCCCCCTTGAAGATCCATCCTTGCACATTCATCCAAGCCTCCTCAAATGCAAAGATGCATTCAAGATTGGTGTGGAAGATCAAATGTCATTGATTTGACACATCCTACATTCATTCTACATCCATTGGAGCATGCCTACTTGTGGATTTGAGAATTTGAATCCTCTACAAGGACTTCAACATAAGCAAGGTGAAAAGTTCTATTTTATTTCTTTATGCACATTACAATTTCAATTCAATTTCAAAGTTAATTCCTAAATTGGGGTTTGACCAAGGTAAACTGCCCAAACTAAACAACAAAAACCCTCTTTTTCTTATAGGTACAAGTGCAGAATTGCGGATCTGAGCTTGGATTTGGATACCCTTTTCGGTGAACTTCCAAGATCTGTGAACAAAATCAAAGTCGACCTTCAAAATATTAATGTAGCCTTTGACCTTTTATCGAGGTCAAAGACTACCTACGATTAGAAAGATAAAAAAAAATTTGGTTTCCTTTGTCTTGACATTTCCAGTCTGAAACAAGTTGCACAGAATTGGTTGAAACTACACACAGACATCATAAATTGGCATTTTCTAGATCTTTCCTATTTTGAGGTTAGTATTTGGCTTTTAATAATTTCAGATTTCAAGCACATATTATTATCCATAGGGAAATATAAGGTTTTCTTCCTCTTTCATATTCTCCATAGAGTGATTCAATTGTGCATTAACCTTTTGGTTGATCAATTTGGATCTCTCCTTTGTGACTTTGGATTTAGAAGTAGATCTCATATTTCCCCCATACATTTTAGGGTGGATACTATTTCACCTTATTCAGTGTGACGGATATGTTTGGGTGATGGATGTGAATTTGGTATATCAGTGATGACTGATAGTAGATACAAGATTAGAGATATCCAAATCTATAACTGGAAATATCAAAGCATATAAAATGCTTGTATTGTTCACTCTTGGAGTACTTTTGTTACTGGATTATTGATTATAAGAGTTGTAAGCTTAGTATACCTTTAACAAGAATTTTGTACACCCCTAATAGGATTTTCTATTCCTCTAACAAGGAAATGTACTATGTAATACTCAGCTCCTAACAAGGCTAGATCTCCTAACATGGATTGTATATTTTAGTGCATAGTTGTGGGTACCATCCCTACCAAGGTTTTCCCTTGGTTAGGGTTTCCTCAAAAACAAATAATCTTGTTATGAGTTATGTGTTATGTGCTTATGTTCTTTTCATTTTAGTTTTCATATAGTTTATTTGCAATTGGCTTAAGTTTTGTTTAAAGTGAACTGTAATATTGATTCATCCCCCTCTCAGTATTACTTAATCCTAACAATGATTCTTGTGTGCAAAGTGAATTTCTGAATCTATCAAGAGAAGATATATGTGTTGATGATCATGTGAGTGGATGTAATTAGTAGAAGACTGATATACAATTCATGTGTTGTAGAGTATTGGTGATAGTATTCTCATTGGTGGATTCCTACTCATTTCTTATATAGCAGTGAGCTTATTTGTATTGGCAGTTAGCCATAATCATATTCCAAGGTGATTAGCCCGATCGACAATAAGCCAACTGCACTAAGAAAAGAAACAACGAGCCTTTGAAAAAATTACCTTAACTCATGTTTAATTTAATGACAATTAGCTTCTCCGTGGAATTTCCCAATTTGGGTTTTCATAAGAATTCTAGTGTTCTTTATGTTGGTGTTTTTGTGTTTGCATATTCATATATGTTATAATTTCTTATCGACAGAACAACAGTTAATGTTGATATAAATGTTATTATAATTTGCATGATTTGTGAGTTTATTAACATAGTAGAAGTTTTTAAAAGTGTGTGTGAATAACAGATTCACCTCGGTATCTAAGTTATTTGACCTGTTCAATAATTGGTATCAAAGATTGGTTCCTTAGTATAGAGATTAATTGCTTGAGGAAGATCTAATAGCACATAAATTAAATATTCTTACCTTTGATGGATCAGAATATAGTTCATGGAAAGAGTAGATGACAAGGTATTTGATTTCAATTGGCGATAATACATGGAAGCATGTAGAGACAAAGTATGTGTTCCCTCAGGATAGTCTTAAGGCTCCATATGAAATCAAAACATATGAGGAGAATGAAAAAGATAGGTACGCTATCACTATTGTGTTATAAAAAAGAATATTAGGTAAAGTAATTTATTTTAAGAATGCTTATGAAGTTTGGGAAAAATTGAAATAGATTTATGAAGGTAATGATAGGGTTAAGCTATCTAAGAAGTTAACAACAAAATGTCACTATGAGAATCTAATAATGGAAGAAGGTGAAGACATTAGGAGATACTTTTAGAGAGTTGAGAATGCATTTAATAAAGTCAAGAATCAAGGAGGCAACATTACTAATGAATATTTCATGGAAAATATCTTGATGACATTACTAGATAGCTACGGTGATAAGATCTTGACAATTGAGGAGGTTTATGATCCAAAGAAGTTTACTAAAGATAATTTTCTTGGCACTCTGACTTCATTTCAGTTGAGAACATCTAGAGAATAAAATATCAGACCCAAGATGATATTAAAGGCAACTAAATCGTAAGAAGATCTTGACGGTGATGATGAATTAGATGAATTTGAAGTAAACTTTACAAGAACACTAAAGAAATTTATTGACATGTACAAAGATAGGTTACCTATAAAATATTTTAGATGTGGAAAGATAGGTCATTTGGTTACTAGATGTCTAGAGAAATGTCCTAGATAGAAGGGTATGTACAGGATCATGGTATGCCAAACTAGGCCCTTAAGTGGCAATTAAAATTCAAAAATTCTGGTTTAGGAAAGTTTACATAAAAATTTGAACAAGTTATAAATATTATATAAAAAATATGTAAGAAGAGAATCTATAGAAAATTGAATTTAGTTTCTAAGATACTAGGCCTTTTTTGACAAATAATTATTCTATATGTTGAAAATTTCAAATTTCAATATAGTAGTACAAAACTTTTAGGAAAAAATAAGAAGTAGGTGTATGTCTGACCACCTTAAACACAATAAAATGATAAATTTTTTTTACAAGATTCTAGATATAAGTAAGTAGTAGACTCATGTTCGGACGTGACACATTTTTTTCTATTTTTTTTCCAAGTATATAATTAATCATGATTTTTCTTCTACAACTTTTCCAAAATACAAAAAATATCATGTCTAACCATGTTAACTTAGCCTAAAATTTATCAAATTGATTTTGTTTTAATTTTTCTTGTAGTAGGAAAAGCATAGAATGTGAAACATGTTTTGGATTTCAAAAACATTATACAGTTTGAAAGTTATAGCTATTTTTCAATAAGTCTATCAATCAGGACTAGAAAGATAACAAGTAGGTGTATGTCTGACCACATTAAACAAAATCAAATCATAATATTTTTTTATAAGATCCTAGATAAAAGTAGTAGACTCATGTTCAGATGTGATGTATATTTTTTTGTATTTTTTTTCTAAGTAAATAATTAATTATGATTTTTTTTCTACAAATTTTATTGAATATAAAAACTCTCGTGTCTGACCACCTTAACTTAGTCTAAATTTCAACAAATTGAAAGAATTGTTTATTATTATTGTATTAGGTGAAGCATAGAATGCCATGTATATTTCAGATTTCAAAAATGTTATATTGTTTGAAAGTTATAGTTATTTTTCAAACAGCCTATCAATCAAGACTACTTTTTCACATCACCACTTTTTGGCATACCATGATCTTGCACATACCCCGAAGTTTAAGAAGTTCAACAAGAAGGCTTACTATGCATTAAATGAAAATAATATTATTTTGGATAATTAGTTAGAAGAAGAATATTATTTATTTTATGCTGAAGAGTTCATAAGAAACTAGAAATTGATATCACTAACATTTGTGATGAAGCTGATGATGTTGTTGAAACTGCTTTGTATGTCAAAAGAAACAAAAAAGAATGGATGATTGATAGTGGTTGTTATCATCATATGATTGGAGATAAAAGTAAATTTGTGTCACATGATAACTATGATGGTGGTCCTATTATATTTGGTGATGATAAGGTTGGATATATTGTTAATAGAGGTTATATTAATATTGATGGAAAGAATAATACTAACAATGTTTATTATGTAAAGGTTTTGTGTCACAATCTCTCGAGTGTTGGACAAAAATGTGAGAATGGATATGATGTTTTTTCAAGAATGGAGGATGTGACACTCGGAAGAGATCCTAACTAGTTTTTTCTATTGGAAAAAGGATGAGAAGGAACATATTCCATCTTGAAGCTACTTTTGAAGGATGTTGTTTACTAACTCAAATCGATTATAATTGCCTTTGGCACCAAAGGATGTGAAACATAATCTTTTACAACTTGGTAAGAATAAGTTCATCATGTGCAGTAAGAGACTTACCTAGATTATGCAAACCAGACAATGTTATTTGTAAGGAATGTCAAGAAGGAAAACAAAGGAGCTCGAATCATTCAAGGAGAAAGACTATTCATCTACCCATTTTTTTGGATCTAGTGCACAATGACCTATGTAGCCCTACAAGAATAAGAAGTGTTCAAGGTGAGAGATACTATATAATTTTTATTAATGGTAATTCAAGGTTGACTTGGGTTGCATTTCTAAGAGAAAAGTCAGAATATTTTGATAAGCTAAATATATTTAAGGCTAGAGTTGAAAATGAATGTGGTAGAAAGATTAAATGCTTGATATTTGATGACGGAGGAGATTTTACTTCTAATGTGTTTCAATTTTTTTGTGAAAAACATGGTATTAAGAGACACCTTTTAGTAGCTAGAACATGCCAATGGAATAGTGTAGTGGAAAGTATGAATTAAATAATTCACGAAGGGCCACAAGAACTAAGTTGAAAAAATTAATTTTACCAAAAACTTATTGGAGAAAAGAAATGCTTACTGTTGTATACACATTGAATAAAGTTTTGTAGTGAAAGAAGTATGACTAAACATCATATGAGTTATGGCATGGAAGAGCACCTACAGTTAAGTATTTCAAAGTCTTTGGAAGTAGAAGTTACATTCAGTATGATGAAGACAATCTTGGTAAATTTGATAACGGAGCTAATGATTAAGGCATATTTATAGGATATTGTATAAAGAGAAAAGCATAGTAGTGTTACAAAAAAACACTGAATAAGATTATGGAAAGTGTAAATGTGAAGGTTGATGAATATTTTCACAAGACTCCTAAGAAACACATTGAATGTGAATCAAATACAAAGGGTAATGGAAAGGATGCAAAAAAGTAAGAAGATATATTGCAGGTTCAGGTTTCTACAACAAAGAAACCAAGGTATGTACAAAAAAATCATTCTAAGAATCAAATTATTGGTGATAAAAATGGAAGAGTTGTTACTAGAAGTAGACAAACACAAGATCATGCTTTGTTGTGTTTACTTTTGGAAGTTGAGTTTAAATTAGTAGAAAAAGAATGGAATGATCATAATTGGGTTAAAGAAATAAAGGAATAAATTGATAATATTGACAAGAATAAGATATGGGAACATGTACCCATATTGACTGATAAGAATATGATTGGTACAAAATGAGTTTATTGAAAAAAAATGGATGAGAATGACAAGGTAATAAGAAAAAAGACAAGGTTAGTGTACAAGGTTTACACTCATATATTACAGGAATTGACTTTGATGAGACTTATGCCCATGTTTCTTGGATGGAGGCGATCCAGATATTTATATATTTTGTTGCATATAAATATTTTAAGGTTTATCAGATAGATATCAAGTAAACATTCTGGAATGGAGAACTACAAGAAAAAATGTATATTGATCAACTAGAAGGATTCAGATGAAACGAAGACTCATATGCAATGTGCACGTTGAAGAAGGCATTTTATGGATTGAAGTAGGTACCGAGAGACTGGTATGACATATTAGATAGGTATCTGATTGGTCAAGGATTTCAAAAGGGTTCTAAAAATAATAACTTGTTCCAAGATTTATTCAAGTTTGAGATGTCTATGATTGGAGAGCTGAATTTCTTTCTTCGATTGCATCTAAATCAAAGTAGTAAAGGCATTTTTATTTCATAGTCCAAGTATTTCAAGGAATTTTTTAAGAATTTTTCTTTAGAAAATTCTAAAGTGATAGATACCCCAATTTTTACCACATGAGAGTTGACTAGGAGGATGAGTCATCGAAAGAAGATGCAAGTATAGATCAATGATTGGTGGATTTTTGTACCTAACTTCTACTAGATGAGATATCATGTATGCAATATGTTTTGAAGGAAGATCTCAACAAGAACTGAAAGAAGTACATGTTGTGGTAGTGAAGATAATTTTTAGATCTATGAAAGCAAAAGAAGAATATGGATTATGGTATCTAAAACGCTCAAATTTCACATTGACAACTTATAATGATGTACCTATTGGGTAGTTTGTTTGGATAATCGATGAAGTACTAGTGTAGGAGCTTACTTTCATAGCTCCTAATTAGTCGCTTGGTCAAGTAAGAAGTGGGATTTTATAACTGTTGCCCAAAAATTCCCTGTTGTTCATTTTTGGCCACACTCCTATTTTCCAATGAAGTGCTCAAGTGTCAAAAACCCAGTGTGTCTTCGACCTCCTCTCTGCAGGCTCAGGATGTTTCTACCTTTTGGTCCAAAAATTTGGTGTGTTTTTTACCTCCGCTCTGAAAATTTAGCATGTTTTTGACCTTCGCTTGAAAACCTTCTATGTTTTCGCCCCCTTCCCCACTTTACACTTCTCTGGCATCTGTGATTTTTCCCTAAGTGTGCAACTCCGATAGGTGGGTCCCAGTTCCTCATAGCTGTGCAAGTACAGTAGAAATCTTGTAGTTATCACATGTTTGCAAGGAATATTCCTTTCCCTTGCGATCATGCGACAATGATTGGATTGGGTTCTTAGTGGGTACGCATTTCAAGTAAGGTGGCATATTTTCTTCAAGTGCACAACTCCAACCTATGGGCTCGGTGGCCGGCTTTCCTCAAAAATCTTGTGGTTGTCACATGTTTGCAAGGAATATTCCTTTCCCTTGCGATCATGCGATAGGATGACACCTATCGGTGGGTCCATTCTCATGGTTGTCGCCACACCGCTAAGGATAGATGTTTCCTGTTTAAGTGCATGGTGTAACAACAGCCGTCGATCTTCCTTCCAATGCGACAAGCCTTAACCATGGGTAGCATCTTCTGCTTAGTCACATGATCGCATGGGCTCTTCACATGATCGCATGGGCGACGTTGAAGGTAGGGGTCACAAGTTGATGTTGGCGCATGATTGCGTAGGCCTTCCTGGCCGCATGCGATCATGTGACAAGTGATAGGTGGTCTGGTTTCAAGCGGTGGCGATCAGCGGCTAGCATCATGTGGTTGGTCACATGATCACATGGGCTCTTCCAAGCCCATGCGACCATGCGACAAACCATCAGCAGTTAGCATGCTTGTGGGCAGTGTTGCTATGGGTTCGTGCTGAGGTGCTGAGGTGTTTGCTGATGTGGTGGTTAGACCAAATGGGGGAGTGACACATGGTAGTTCTAGGCTCAGGGTTGGAAAGCTTTGTGTAGTTGCACAGTTGGAGGTGGGCCCAGTTCTATGTTCAGTTGGAGGTGGGCCCGGACTCAGTGACTGCTATTGGATGAAGCGGGGATCAACAATTTTTGCGTGCTCGCTGGATGTGACCCGGGGTTAGGAAAGTAACAAGAGGTTCCATGACTAAAGGGAAATGTGAACCTAAGGTGAACCCAGGGTATAGATTACATGTCCACTCTGCAGTGGGTGGCTAGCGGTCGGTGAAGCTTGACAGGTGGTAGATTTTGTGAGCCTGAGGTGTCATTTTATGGCGAAGAGCGATAGTTTTCAAAAGAGACTTGTCGCATGATCGCATGAAGGCCTTTCAGCTCATGTGATCATGCGACCATTGACATTTTTGAAGGGTAGAGGCAAATTTTTAAAAGCTGGTCGCATGATCGTATGAAGGCCTTTCAGCTCATGCGATCATGCGACTGTTGCTTTGTCAAAGAGATGTAGCCTATTTTGGCGGACACTCTTCCAAGGTAAACGTTGTGAGCGTGGGTAGTTCAAAAAATTTATGTCCCCAGGGCAGTTGCAGATGAGGAATTTGCAAAGATCTTTTGGGCAGCCATTTTGGGTCCTTTCGGAGATTTGAAAATCAGATTTTGCACATTCATGGTAGTATGGGCTTGCAAGGAGGTTGTTGAATCTAGGCTTTTGTGCCTGCAAGCATGATCAATTTAGGGATGGACATGCAAACAAAATATCTGATCGGTTGAGATATTTGCACAATTTCATTTATGATCAGAAGTGACTGTTTTAGGGCCAGACTATTTTATGAATACCTATGTAGCCCTAAAAGTTGGAGTCCTGCCTATGTGTAGAGTTGTATATATTGTTTTTTTAGAGCTTTTGAGCTCAGAATTGGCCAATTGTAAAAAAAAAAAAAAAGTTTTCTTTTCCCAAAGGTTATTGAAGGCATTCTTTCTACCCCTTAACTTTCTGCAACTGTAAAATTCCCATTGATTATTCAAATATTGCAAGTATTCTATGATATTCTTGTTGTCCTCATGCTTGCTTGTTTGGATTATCTCTTATTGGATCAAAGTGTATGCATGATTTCAATGATATCTCAGGTTTCCTGATTCCTCTTGATTTTTTCAATTGTGTGTGTTTCTTGTGTCTGATCTGATTTAGGTGTTTTGTGGGTATACTATAGCCCCTAGCAGCCTTGTCTCATTCCTACACCTAGTTGCAGAAAAGGATGTTTGTTTGCAGGTCATAGGTTGAGTCCCCTGTTCAGACCCTCCTATGAAATACTTAAGCAAGCCTATCTAGTGAGTTTTAACTTATTAGACCCGATTCCTTCATTGGGTTCATCCCTCTATACTGAGATCCAAAAACAAGTTCGGTGCATCACCTTTTAGGAAAGATTTGCTTTCCGTCATTTCCCTTTTATGCACTCCTTCTATCCCTTTCCCTCAAAATTTTTACTTTCCTATTAGAGAAAATTTAGGTGACTATCCAAGAGGAACCAGCCTAGAATTTGGAGGTCTCATCTCAGTTAGCAAAAGGTCCCACAACCTTGAGATGATTCCCATGTTATACTAGATTATCAAGACTACGAGAGCTTGAGATCAGAGGCACAAATTCAGTGTATAACAATTTCTGGCACGCCCGGTGCGATAGCAAAGAAGTTTGTTTGTTGAAGATTGTGTCATCTCTAATATGCAGATTGCATAATATAGACCTTTAGAGGTTGTTCTATCAAGTATATCTGGTGACTCCACTGGTTTCAAAGATTTAGACCAACCTTGTTTAAGGTTTATGAGAAAGATTGAGACTAGAAGCTCAAAGCCTGCTAAATTTTTAGAGTTGCCCTTGAAAAGAAGCTACAAAGGTAGGTCAACTCAGAGAGAATCTCCTGCAAGAAGAGTCCAATCTACACCTCCAGATACTTCAGAGAGGGACCTTTCCTCTTTCATTTCAGAAGAAGAGGCAGATCTCTGACCAGAGATCTCGAAGAAGAAGAAGATCCAAATCTAGCAAATACAGCTCATATAGTTGTTGATCTTCAGGTTACACCTCCTACAATGGCTAGAAATTTCACCTTTGCACCTTTCAATCAGGGGAGCCCCTTAGATTTTGTAGTGCATCATGATGTGCCCTTGGTGGCATTAAAGAGCATACCTGATTTCACAAGGGAGGGATAGACAACAACCTTTGAGCACATAAGAGATGTGACCACCATTTGTAGCATACACAACATTACTCAAGAGGATGTGGCCACCAAATTATTAGCAGCATCTTTGAAAGGTAAGGCTCTAGAGTGGTTTAGAACTTTAACTATTGGTTCTATTACTTCATGGGATGAATTAGGGGATGCATTAAGCAAGCATTTTGAGGATAAATAAGATAATTTGTCTCTGGTTGAGCAACTGACAACTATAAAGAGAGACCCTCAAGAGCAAATGATAGATTATAATAGTAGGTTCCTTAAAACATGGAATAGAATCCCAGTCTCTGTAAGGCCATCAGCTAACCATGTCTTCCTGTATTACTTGCAAAGTCTAAATGGCCAAATTTTTGTCATGATCCAGTTTGTGGGTGGTACCACTTTACCCCAGGCTTTTGACACTGCTGTCAAGGCTGAAAATTGTTTGATCCAAGTAGACATGATATAGAGAAGGCCTCCCATGCCTATCTTCCCTAGTCTTTAGCCCATTGCACCTGCACAACTACCCCCATTTATTCCTATTCCCACAATTTTAGCACCTCAAGCTAGTACTAGTGGTCAGGAACATGCTGTAACAAATTTTTCCCAAGAGTTGCAAGAGGTGAAGAGTAGTCAGCAAACTAGTATACAAGAAATGACAAACTTGCTGCAGACTCTAACCAAAGAGGTCACAAACTTGAAGAAACAAAACCAAGGCATCAGGCCACCCTTCCAATCACAAGGTCAAAGTCCTAATCAGCAATACCAAAATCAAGGACAACCTTATCAACAAAATAGGCCACCATACCAAGGAGGCTATCAAGGGCAAAGACAAAATTTTAAACAAAGACCATTCCAACCATATAACTCCGCACCTCTTAATTCTATAAATCCAGTCAGGGATATGGTTCCTAGTGAAAACAATATGGCCATGGATAATGAATGGTGTTTCCCTTGCAATCAGCCCCAAAATTAGGCTACATGTTCTAATGGATGGATGAACCAAGCACTAATGGTTCAAAATGCTTCACAAGCTCAAATAGAAGCTCCTTCTAGTGGGACAGCTCCTCAGCAAGAAACACAAGAGAATGAGACTACTCTTTTCAATTGGGAGCAACCAGATTTCAATGGAGTCAATGATGAAGCTTCTTTTGTTGCTTACACAAGAGCAAAGAGAAGAGCACAAGACATGGAGAGAATAGATTCTGGTACTAAGGTCACTACATTTGTATAGCCATTGCAGCAAGTTGCCCCTATCACATCCAAGGAGGTCCCTGTAGGCACAAGCAAAGAAGGCCAAGTTCCAAAAGAGGCAGAACCCATTATGGTAAAAGCACAACAAAGGGTACACACTCTGGCACCTTATAACATTGTAGACAACATGAAGAAGGTGAATGTCACCATGTCTATGTGGGACTCTTTGTCTATTCTGAGACAACCTAAAATTTTGGAGAAGGCCATGAGAGAGGTAGCAAATCCTCAACCTGCAAAAGAAACTGCAAAACCAGTGTTGGTCAACACTAATCAAGAAAAGGAGACTCCAACTAGCAACTCCAAGGCCAATACCATGCAAGGTAGGAATTTAAAGCCACCTCCCTTTTACGTGTCTTTAATTATTGGGAAATTTTTAGTGCATAATTGTATGGTAGATAGTGGAGCTACTAGCACTGTAATGCCCAAGAAAGTGGCTGATCAATTAGGACTTAAATATGAACCCTTCCAAAAGAAGGTTACACAACTTGATGGATCCTCAGTCAGTACTATAGGTGTGGCCAAGAATACCAGTCTAATTCTCCATGCTAGTCCTAATTTTTCCATTCTCCTTGACATATATATCATAGATCTTCCTACATTATTTGCCATATGTCTCTCAAGGGAGTTCACAGCCAAGATAGGAGGTTATCTTTCTTCTGACTGGTCTCACATGCTCTTTCATACAAGGTATGGTACCAAAGTCACCATTAAGTCAAAAGCCTTAGCAATATATCATATAGAGACATATGTGTCCAATTCCATCAATACTAATTGTCCTATATTTGATGACAATGATTTCCCAACCATTAGTGAAGAAAGCACCAAAATAGAGAATATCCATGATGTTCTCCTAGATGAAAGAACTTCAGAGATCCAAGAGAGTCTTGTTTGGGATTCTGGTTTGGGGAGTTATCTGATTCAAGAAAGTGGATCCATAGAACCAAGCCTTCTCAAAGAATACACTGATCAGGATAGTCAGGTCTGGGAACTTTTTTTTGATGGAGCTAGAAGTAGACATGGTTCTGGTGGAGGTGCTATGCTAGTGTCCCCAAAAGGAGAAAGGTATTATATTGCCTTTAGATTCAATTTTTCCTGCACTGGCAACACTACAGAGTATGAAAGTCTAGTTAATGGACTAGAATGGGCTAGAAAAAGGGGGCTTAAAGCATTAAAAGTATATGGTGATAGTGAACTTGTTGTCAGCCAAGTAAGAGGGATGAGTGCAACCAAAAATGATGTCATGAAAGCATACAAACATAGAGTTTGGGATGCAATTAAAGATTTCTATGCTTTCAATATCATTGCTATCCGTAGAAAATTAAATCAAAATGTTGATAGATTAGCTGCTATTGGATCTCAGTTTGACATCCCCAATAGCATTTCAAAAGAGGTAGATCAGCAACACATCAGGATTATTGTTAGACCTTCAATTCTAGATAATAATATTAATTGGCCAGTGTTTGACAATGATGAACAAATTCTACAGTTCTTGTTTGAAGTAGATGTCTTTTCAAGGCACAATCAAAAGAGATTATCACAAAACTATGGTGATCAAGTGATACAACTTAGATCTAATAAGATGCCTAAGGGTCTTGTCACCTTAGAGACTATCTTCAACAAGGATGGTGAAGTTAAGAAAAATAAAGCTGGCCTGGTAGTCCAACAGGAACATTGTGCTGAATTAGAGTTGGAACCAGGTAAGAGCCTACAATTTGGAAAAGCAAACACTAATTCAGAAAAGCAAGCTTACACTAAATTATTCAGAGAATTTAGTGATGTTTTTGCATGGGGATATGAAGACCTCAATGGTTTTGATCCGACCCTTGCTCAGCACACTATTGAATTGGAGCTTAATGCTAAACCAGTAAGGAAAAAGAAAAGGCCTGTTAATCCCAAGCTTGAACCACTTATGCATAAGGAAGTACTCAAACTAATAGAAAGTGGCATCATCTACCCCATCAAACATACTAGTTGGGTTTCCAACCTTGTTCCTGTCAGGAAAAAGAATGGGGAGCTGAGGTTATGTGTTGATTTTAGGGATTTGAATAGAGCCTCATTAAAAGACTGCCATCCACTACCCTCTATGGAACAAATTCTGCAATGTGTCTCTGGATCTGAGAGATTCTCATTGTTCGATGGTTATTCAAGATATAATCAAATCTTAGTGAAAGAAGAGGATCAATATAAGACTGCATTTACAACCAAGTGGGGGACCATGGCATATCAGAAGATGCCCTTTGGTTTGTCAAATACAAGTGCTACATTTCAAAAGGCAATGGATATGGCCTTTAAGGGCCTCATGTATAGGTTTGTACTAGTCTACCTAGATGACATAACTATCTACTTGAAGCATGTAGTAGACCACATCAAAAATTTGAGGCAGATTTTTGAAAGATGAAGAGAATTTGGGATAACCCTTAATCCCAAAAAGTGTGTGTTTGCAGTTCATGAAGGAAAAATATTGGGATATGTAGTATCCAAAGAAGGAATTATAGTGGATCCTGAGAGAATTGCAACCATCTTAGAACTACCATTACCACATCACAAGAAAAGTCTCCAATCTTTCATAGGAAAGATTAACTTTGTTAGGAGATTCTTGCCTAACATTGTAGAGTTACTCAAGCCTTTGACATCCATGTTAAGGAAGGGTTCAATCTTCAGTTGGACCAAAAAAGGAAAAGTTAACTTCCAAGCTATTAAAGAAGCCTTAATAGAAGCTCCTACTCTCCTAAACCCAAATTTCAATAAGGATTTTATCCTTTATGCTTATGGGGGTCATGATGCTATATCTGCAATGTTGACTCAAGAAAATGTTGAAGGATTGGAGTAACCTATTGCTTTCTTTAGCAAAGGTTTAGAAGAGTATGAACAAAGATACTCTTTTGTAGAAAAGCATGTTCTTGCTATGGTAAAGAGCCTCAAAAAATTTAGACATTTGTTGACTCATAGCAAGGTGCATTTGATGGTTACTCATCCAAGTGTCAAGGAATTTTTGCTTTTTAAGGACCTAAATGAAAAAAGAGCTGGTTGGATCACTAAGGTGATGGAATATGACATAGATATTTAGATTACCAAGCTAGTGAAAGGAAGAGGTCTTTGTGAGCATCTAATAGAAGATGGAAGTTCAAAGAAATTAGAATATATAGATGCATCTCTAGTGGTGCATTCTACAGGAGAGCAAGCCAAGCCAGCTAGCTGGTTGCCTAATATGATCAATTATTTGAAGACAAGACAATGTCTTGCAGGCCTAGATTCAGCAAAAAGGAGGTATTACAGGCTACAATCTATTCCTTTTGTACTGATAGATGAAATTCTTTTTAGAAAGGATCATAATGGTGTCCTTCTAAGATGCATAGATTCAAAAAGGGTTGCTGATGTCTTACTTGAGTTTCATGATGGAGCTTCTGGTGGCCATTTCTCTCCTAGGACTACAACTTTTAAGATCATGAGGGCTGGTTACTATTGGCCATCTATCTTCAAAGATAGTCATGATTATGTTAGAAGATGCGTCAAATGTGATATTTTTGTAGGGAAAGAAATATTTGTAGCTCTACCCCTATAGCTAGTCAAAATAGAGCAGCCCTTCATAAAGTGGGGTATAGATTTCATTGGCATGATTAACCCTCCATCTAGTGCAGGACACAAGTGGATAATCACTGCAACCAATTATTTCACTAGGTGGATAGAAGCAGTTGCTTTAAAAGAAGCTAATGAGAGTGTTGTTTTAAGTTTTTATGATGACATCATTCATAGATTTGGCATTCCAAATTCTATAGTTTCAGACAATGCATTAGCATTTACAGGCCTCAAAGTCTCATAGTGGGTAGTCAAGAAGGGTATTTGTCTGAATACAAGTTCCAACTACTATCCTCAAGGGAATGGTTTGGTAGAATCAACAAATAAGAATCTGATTGGAATAATCAAAAAGACCCTACAAGACAGTCAGAGGGACTGGCATACTAAATTGAGATCTGCCTTGTGGTTAGATAGAATTACTACAAAGAAAATCATTGGTAACTCCCCATACATGTTGGTGTATGGAAGAGAGGCTAAGTTATCTATTTCAACTAAATTACTAGCTTTGGACTTGGCCACTCAGTATGCCTTGTTTGAGGAAAGTGATCCTATGCGAATCAGATATGCCTAGTTGATGGAGCTAGAAGAGATCAGAGATAAATCAATGCAAGATATGGCATTCCATCAGAGTCAAACAAAGAGAAGCTTTGATAAAAGAGCCAGGAGCAGAGACTTCAAGGTTGGAGATGTAGTTCTCAAATAGGATGAGTTCAAGTTAAAACCTGGCAAGCACACAAAGTTTGATTCCTTTTGGGGTGGACCATTTGTTATAACAGAGTGCAGAGGATCTAACGCTTTTCAGCTTTCAACCCTTGAAGGAGCTACCCTGCCAATCTCAGTGAATGGTTTCCACTTGAAGCCTTGCTTTGAGGTTAATCCCTCTTTGTAGGTCCTTCTTGTAAATCCTTGTAAATATTTTTCCTGCTTTCTTCCAGCTTTCTAGTGTAGTTTCCTGCTTTCCAAGAAATTCTTGTGTATAGGTTTGTCTTCCTAGTTAAGTTTTCATCCCTGTCCCTGTCAGGTTTTTGTGCTAAGAATTGACCCCATGCCCAATGGATCCCTCTCTGGAAATTGGTCTAAATGTCAAGCAGGCTAACATCCTGCAGAGGTCACCAAAATGTTGCCCCAAAATTCTCAATCATTCATTTTCGGCCACACTCTTGTTTTCCAATGAAATGCTCAAGTGTCAAAAACCCAGTGTGTTTTCGACCTCCTCTCTACAGGCTTGGGATGTTTCTACCTTTTGGTCCAAAAATTTGGTGTTTTTTTCACCTCCGCTCTGAAAATTTAGCATGTTTTTGACCTTCGCTCGAAAACCTTATGTGTTTTGATCCCCTTCTGCACTTTACACTTCTCTAGCATCTGTGATTTTTCCCTAAGTGCGCAGCTCTAATAGGCGGGTCCCAGTTGATCATAGTCATGCAAGTATAGTAGAAATCTTGCAGTTATCACATGTTCACAAGCAATATTCCTTGCCCTTGAGATCATGCGACAATGGTCAGATTGGGTTCTCAGTGGGTTCACGTTTCGAGTAAGGTGGCATATTTTCTTCAAGTGCACAACTCTGACCTGTGGGCCCGATGGCTGGCTTTCCTCAAAATCTTGTGGTTGTCGCATGTTCGCAAGGAATATTCCTTGCCCTTGCGATCATGTGATAGGATGACACCTATCGGTGGGCCCATTCTCCATCTGCAAAGGTTAACGCTCGACAAAATCTCATGGTTGTCACTACACCACTAAGGAAAGATGTTGCCTGTTTAAGCGCGCGATGTAATGACAGTCATCGATCTTCCTTCCGATGCGGCAAGCCTTAACCATGGGTAGCATCTTCCAGTTAGTTGCATGATCACATGGGCTCTTCTAAGCCCATGCGCCCATGCGACTAACCGCCTGTGGTTACGGTGGTTACAAGCCGACGGCATTGAAGGCAGGGGTCACAAGTTGATGTTGCCACATGATCACGTAGGCCTTCCTAGCCACATGCAATCATGTGACAAGCAATAAGTGGTCTATTTTCAAGCGGTGGTGGTTAGCGGCTAGCATCATGCAGTTGGTCGCATGATCGCATGGGCTCTTCCAAGCCCATGTGACCATGTGACAAACTGTCAGTAGTTAGCATGCTTATGGGCGGTGTTGCTGTGGGTCCGTGTCAGGGTGCTGAGGTGTTGTTGATGTGGTGGTCGAACCGAATGGGGAGTGACACATGGCAGTTTTGGGCTTAGGGTTGGCAAGCTTTGCGTGGTTGCACAGTTGGAGTTGGGCCCAATTCTATGTTCGGTCAGGTAATCTCATAATAAAAAGAAGAGTATTCTTTCTATCTGGCAATTATGAGAAATCCCTTAGTCGGGTAATCTCCTGAAGGAAGGGAATATGCCAAAAGTTTTTCAAGACTGAGTGACTACCATTGGATGAAGTGAGGATCAACAGTTTTCACATGGTCGTTGGATGTGACCCAGGGTTAGGAAAGAAACAAGCGGTTCGACAACTAAAGGGAAATGTGAACCTTGTTGGAAATATTCAGGAATTAACCGAGTTACTGAGAGGGGAGGGGTGAATCAGTAACTCCAAATTTTCTTACAATTACAGATGTATTAACATATAGTTCACTTTTTCCTTATGCATATAGAAAGCATGAAACTTAAAAGCATTCACAACAATGACACATAGATTTGGTTACCCAGAAACCTTCCAAAAAGAAAGTAAAACTGGGGTGGGGATGAAACCCACAAAGCTTTAGTACTGAAGAATAAAGTTGGCCGGTTAAGGCTTACAATTTGATCACTTTTGATGATCTACCCTATTAGGAGCAATAAGGATTGCTAAATCCACCCTGTTAAAGGATTTACAAACATACAATGAAGTATGCACTCGGTAAAGAGATTTTACAAAAGACTGTTAAGTCTTCCTGGTTAAAGGATTTTAGTACTGATTCACCTATTAGGATGAAACAGTAGATCTCTTGCTTTGCAACTGGATTGCTGATTGAGATTCGCTGATGTACTGATCACCTTCTGTGATGAATTTGTCTTTGTTTTTCCCTATACTGTTGTAGCCCTTTGTAATTCGCTTATCTCTTCCTTTCTTTCTTTTTCACATACATACTCATTTTCTTTTTTTCATCTTGACATTTTTACAACATTGTTTATATACAAGTCTAAACAATTAATTTCAATTACAAAGTTGGCTTGACAAATAAACATAAGTGCCACTAAGTCGGCCCAAGTATGGTTACACGGTTCCTGCAAACTAACTCGGTGACTTTCTGATACTCGGCGTCCACTACACTACTCAGCATCATCATGCACTCAGTAGAAGTGAAGGCACGGTTCATACTAACCACTCGATAGGTTTTAAACTCGGTAAATACTGGTGACTCGGTAGACATAATGTTACTCGGTTTACACTGTCCTGCTCGGTTTGCACTATCTTGCTCGGTTTGCACTGTCTTGCTCAGTTTGCACTGTCCTGCTCGATTTGCATTGTTCTGCTCAGTTTGCACTCAGAATGCAAATAAGTGTTGTCACTAGTGGCAATTCTACTTAATGCCAACAATCTCCCCCTTTGGCATTAGTAACAGAAACACTTATCGCCCAAAACTTATATACATGAATCATGCTGAGATTTATTTTTTATTTTTTTCAAAATTTGTCTTTGTCATAGGGCTTTATACATTATCTCCCCCTTTCAATGTGCTAACTTTTTTTTCTATACAAATCTTCTTCTATACATATCTCCCCCTTTTTTACAATAATGCCAAAGGTGTATATACAAGTGATTTACAGAGAGAATCCAAAATTTGATAGAAAATTAGAATGTACCTTCATTATTAGTGCCAGGGTTCTGTCCCAATTTTCTTGCAGAATCTTGCATGTTTGGATTGCAATTTGGACTTCTGCAAAGAGTTCAATCATGTGATCTGCTATAGAGAACTGATTGTCATGAATCAATGTTTTGAAATGTTCAATGTGCTTATACATTGTATTCATGATGGGAAGGATCATGTTCTGGATGTCTAGCAGTGTGGACCGGATCCTTGTGTCTTCTTTCAGTAGATCTGACTGCATATTTGATAGGTATGAGATTTTCATGTGATGAGCAGAGCTTGAACTTGGTTCAAGTTGCAGCTTCTGTATGCTAATATTCATATCCTCATCCATTTTATTCATTTTATCCTTGACATCCTTTGTGAACTCGGCAATATTGCACAGTCTGGCCAAAAGAGAGGTGACATTCGAATAGGTAGATTCAATGTTTGACAAATCTGAAGACAATTCCACTTGATTAATAGCTATGTGTTGAGCAATGTGCTCAAGCACTTTATTGTTCAATCTCTTCTCGGCTCTTTCAACTAACTTTTCCGTCCCAGATGAATCCTCATTGTATTTATTTACTGCTTTAGCTAATTGTAGCAAAACATGTTGAGAGGAGTCTACTTTAATACCTAATGCATCAGACAAAATGTCTTTAGCATCCTTAATAATTTGATATTCCTTGTCTCTCTCTTCTTTAAGCTTCTTTTTCTTTGCTTTCCTTTGGAGGATTTCACCTATATTTTGCATTTGGTCCGCTGATAGATTTGCAAAATCTAATGTTGGAATCTCTATTTCTTCATCTAGGTCTATATCCTCTACTATATTCTTACCCAAAAAATTTATACTCGGTAGAACCTTAGGCTTATCTGTACTTAATGCCTTAGTAGTAGTGACAATAGACATAGTAGGATTGGCTATAGAGACTGGCACACTGTCTACTAGAGAACTTAAAATATTTACCTTGTAGAATCAAAAACTGGAATACTTACTACTGGAAAACTTGATGAAGTGGGAGACTACAACTCGGTAGAAGAAATGGTGGTTGCTTCTATTGTTGCTATAGGTGATTGGACAAAAGTTGAAGTTGTCACAACCATGCTTGAAGGTGTCTCCGGGCTAGATGTAGAAACTTTTACTGGAGAGGTAGGAAGTGATGCAATGACTTCTACTGCTATCCTCACAGTATCATCTACCTCAGTGGCTTCTTCTTGTTCATCACTGTCATCTTCAATATCTTTTATTATTACTATTTCAATACTCGGTTGGTGAAGATGGTATAAGTTCTTCCATGTGGCATTTGCAGCCTTCACAACCGATTCAATATTGTTGATCAGAATCAAACAAGTATTGAACTTTAGTGTCATCTTATTTTCATTTTCTTTTAATGCCTTCTTTATTTCATCATTTTTCAAGCTCGGCATTAACTGTCTCAGGGTTTGATCAAATATGTCTATTACAGTTTTCTTTGCATTGCTCCATCTCATTTTTATTGGATTTAATAAGACTGTTGGAACCTGTGGGGCTAATTCATCAGGAGAGTATTTCCACTGTCCCATCTTTTCAATAACAGCATCTTCTATTTCCTTCTGTTCTGTTTCCAATCTGGTTTCATATCTAAAAGATTTTATGTTACTTACTCCAGATCTTGATCCGTCTCTAAAAAGTTTGATCCTCTCTTGCAAGTTTAGAGGAGGCCTTTTGAATACTATATCTTTGTCTGCCTTGTCTGCCTTACCTCTTGCACTTCTCCTTGTAAATACAACAGTGGGAGGCTTAGGTGCCTTAGTGATGAAAACCTTTCCTTTCTTCTTTGTAGGTTCTGGTTCCTCTGTTTTCTCATCCTTTTCCTCTTCTTCTTCATCATTTTCTCCTTTGTCCTCGGTTAGCATTTGCATTTTGGCTATCCTCTTCTTTCCTTTGTTTACCGCCTATGGAAGCTTTATGCTTAATTCAATTCTCACCTTTGCTTCATCATATGCTCCAAAATATGGAGCTTTGGGATTAACAGGCTGATTAAGAAGGGCTTCAATGATATTCTTGGTTTCATCAATATTTACCTCATAAGGAAGAGGTTTTACATATACAATCCTCGGTTTAGCTGCTTGAATATATACATTGTCACAGTCTACCATGAAACAAATGTCATCCTTATAATCTTCCACCAACTTCTATGGAATCCAGAATCTTTCATTCATTTTCTCTTTGAAAGACTCAAAATAACTATCCATGACACTTTCAAAATTTTCACCCATTTCTGAGATGTATTCATTTATCTCATAAAGGAATGGCACATCTTTTCTCCATACAACTTTTCCTTTGGAAGGGAAGAATTTCTGAACATAGAAGAATAAACAAACCAGTAGAGATCCAAACTTACATGGATTGTTTTTGGAAGTTTGAATGCTTTCCATGTTCTTGTTAAACTATTTTAACAATAAATCTGCAAGGTCAAATGATAAGTTGTTCTTGACCACTTTGTATGCTAGGTCAATAGCTTCACAGGAGACACTATTCTGTCAACTTGAATTGTATATTTTATGGGCAATTATGTGTGTACCAAACTTTAGTTCAACATTAGTAATGCTGCTAACTTTCATGCCTCTACCGTCCCACTCGGCTAGGGTTTTCTTCTCCAGTTTCGACCGACCTAGGGTTTTGGTAGTTTTAGCTTTGTTCAACATGGGAAGACCGGTGATTTGATGAATCATCTTCTTGGTGATCTCTATGGGTTTCTCAAGCCAAATCTTGCCATCATGTATACGGCTGAAAATGTATCTAACCCATTTCTCCCAAAAGTTTCGAGGTAAATGTGCAATGTGAACTAATCCCTTATCTTCCAGATGTTTGTGCTCGGGTTTTAGAATACCATCCACACATAGTTCTTCACGCACAATATCTAGTTCTAGGTTTCCCATTTCATGAATTGCACAGTTGAAATGATTGTGAATATCGTTAATAAGTAGTACCTTAGGAGGAATCTGAGATTGAGCTCCGTTCGTGTCTAGGGCTGCTGCAATTGTGGGCACGATCTTGAAATCTGGTGCTCTCCATTCCCCTTGGACTAACATTTCTGATCCTTTCTTCGTTGAAGTGCTGGATGATGCCATGGTAGCTCACAGAAAATTCTTTTCGCAAAAGTATTTGAATCGCTGGATTGCTCTTGAAATTTTCTGCTCTCAAAGTGCTAAAATTCGTGGTGAGGAATGAGTTTGATTTCTTGCCTTTTGTTTACAACTCTATCATTAATGCTCAATACAAATTAGGGTATGAATTCCGACAGACTATCACCCACTAAGAATTAATTGCTCGATAAAGACTTCGCAACTCGGTGAACTCGAGAATTCATATTGCTCCGACCTCGCTCGGTAAAGACTGGTACCAACCTTGCTCGGTGAAAACTAATACTGACCTTGCTCGGTAAAGACTGATACCGACCTTCTTGTGGTCTTATTACATCTTGTATGCTGATTTAGATCTTTCTTTTAATTCAGTTCTAGAACTGCTTGAAGTTTGTCTATGAGAATACAGTTCTAGTGCTTTCTTGGAAATTTAGTTTGAGTCGGTAGAGCCACCCATTCGATTACTTGGACTGGTTTGCTCGGTAGATTTAGGAATCCACTTTTGTCTCACCTATTTCTTGACCTTAGTTGCTTCATTCTTCTTTCCATCTTCAACTTCACTAGCATTCATGCAGTTTCTGGCTATGTGACCGAGTTTAGTGCATTTGAAGCATCTTACAGTAGTATCTCTTTTCCTTAGATGATATTTTATGCAGTTCACGCCAATGTGTCCATATTCTCCACAGTAATGACATCTACACCAGGTGTTGTAGTCCCATCCAAACATTGCTTTCATAATTTGTTCTACTAGATTGAATGTCTTGGATCTGCACTCGGATGCTTTGTGACCTTGTTTGTTGCATATGTGACAATTACCTCTGAATCTTGGTTTTTCCCTGCATTCATTTGCTTTGTGACCATGTTGATTGCAGTTGTAGCATTTTCCATTGAATTCTGCTTTTTCATTGCTCCAACATTTATTTGAAGTATGTCCTATTTTACCACAATGATTACAAGTAGGTTTCTGATTTCTTTGAGTACCTTACTTAGAAGATTCACCTTCTCCTTTGTATCCAAGTCCTGCTTTTCCTTTCTGCCTATGCAGATTTTGCTCATACAGCTGATTCAAGTCTTCTTGGCTTTTCAAAATTCCTTCATTGATTTGTTTTTCAGCGTTTAGGTCATCCACCAATCTTAGATTGATTTCCTTTTCAGATCTTAGTTCTTCTCTTGTGTTTTCTATTTCTGATCTTAGATTCAGAATTTTTTCATTTGTATGGGAGATCTGATCAATTAGGTTTTCTAGCTGAAGGGTTTTATTTTGGACTTCATTGTTCCTTCCATCTAATTCATCTTTCAACTTATTTCTTTGTTCTAAGATCTCACAAAATCTTGTTGAGTGTAGCTCTTGTTCTCTTTTTAATTTTTTCACTTCTTCCTACAGAGACCCATTCTTTTCTAGGAGTTCTTTGATAGCATTGTTTGCTTCATCTGAGCTATTTGAGGGAAAAAGATCTTCAATCTTTTCTACAATGTAATTCTGATCATTCATCTGATTTGCAAGTTCCTTCCTTCTTCTTAAGGATTGGGAAAGATGTTCTTTTGCTTCTTTAAGTTTAGCTATGGCCATTTCTAGATGTAGCTTTTCATTTTCAATCACCTTGTTCAGTTTGAATACCTCCTTTGTCCTGGATCTTTGCTCAAGCTAGTTAAGCTTTATCTTGAGAACCAACTCTACTCTGATACCAATTGTTGGAAATATTCAGGAATTAACCAAGTTACTGAGAGGGGAGGGGTGAATCAGTAACTATAAATTTTCTTACAATTATAGATGTATTAACATATAGTTCACTTTTTCCTTATGCATATAGAAAGCATGAAACTTAAAAGCATTCACAACAATGACACATTGATTTGGTTACCCAGAAACCTTTCAAAAAGAAAGTAAAATTGGGGTGGGGATGAAACCCACAAAGCTTTAGTACTGCAGAATAAAGTTGGCCGGTTAAGGCTTACAATTTGATCACTTCTGATGATCTGCCCTGTTAGGAGCAATAAGGATTGCTAAATCCACCCTGTTAAAGGATTTACAAACATACAATGAAGTATGCACTCAGTAAAGAGATTTTACAAAAGACTGTTAAGTCTACCTGGTTAAAGGATTTTAGTACTGATTCACCTGTTAGGATGAAACAGTAGATCTCTTGCTTTGCAACTGGATTGCTGATTGAGATTCGTTGATGTACTGATCACCTTCTGTGATGAATTTGTCTTTGCTGTTCCCTATACTGCTGTAGCCCTTTGTAATACGCTTATCTCTGCCTTTCTTTCTTTTTCACATACATACTCATTTTATTTTTTCATCTTGACATTTTTACAACATTGTTTATATACAAGTCTCAACAATTAATTTCAATTACAAAGTCAGCTTGACAAATAAACATAAGTGCCACTAAGTCAGCCCAAGTATGGTTACACGGTTCCTGCAAACTAACTCGGTGACTTTCTGATACTCGGTGTCTACTGCATTACTCGGCATCGTCATGCACTCGGTAGAAGTGAAGGCACGGTTCATACTAACCACTCGGTAGGTTTTAAACTCGGTAAATACTGGTGACTCAGTAGACATAATGTTACTTGGTTTACACTGTCCTGCTTGGTTTGCACTGTCTTGCTCGGTTTGCACTGTCTTGCTTGGTTTGCACTGTCCTGCTCGGTTTGCACTGTTCTACTCAGTTTGCACTCAGAATGCAAATAAGTGTTGTCACTAGTGGCAATTATGCTTAATGCCAACAAACCTAAGGTGAACGAGGGGTATAGATTACATGTCCAGTTTGCAGTGGGTGGCTAGCAATCGGTGAAGCTTGACAGGTGGCAGATTTTGCGGGCCTGAGGTGTCATTTTGTGGCGAAGAGCGATAGTTTTCAAAAGAGACTTGTCGCATGATTGCATGAAGGCCTTTCAGCTCATGTGATCATGCGACCATTGACATTTTTGAAGGGCAGAGGCAAATTTTTAAAAGCTTGTCGTATGATCGCATGAAGGCCTTTCAGCTCATGTGATCATGTGACCATTACTTTGTCAAAGAGATGTAGCCTATTTTGGGGGACTCTCTTCCAAGGTAAACATTGCGAGTGCGGGTAGTTCAAAAAATTTATGTCACCAGGGTAGTTACAGTTGAGGAATTTGTAGAGATCTTTTGGGCAGCTGTTTTGGGTCCTTTCTGGGATTTGAAAATTGGATTTTGTGCATTCATGGCAGTATGGGCTTGCAAGGAGGTTGTTGAATCCAGGCTTTTGTGCCTGCAGACATGATCAATTCAAGGATGGACATGCAAACAAAATATCTAATCAGTTGAGATATTTGTACAATTTCATTTATGATCAGAAGTGACTATTTTAGGGCTAGATTATTTTATGCATACCTATGTAGCCCTAAAAGTTGGATTCCTACTTGTGTGCAGAGTTGTATATATTGTTTTTTGGAGCTTTTGAGCATAGAATTGGCCAATTGTAAAAAAAAGGGAAATTTTTCTTTTCCCAGAGGTTATTGAAGGCATTTTTTCTGCCCCTTAACTTTCTACAATTTTAAAATTCCCATTGATTATTCAAATATTGCAAGTATTCTGTGATATTCTTGTTGTCCTCATGCTTTCTTGTCTAGATTATCTCTTATTGGATCAAAGTGTATGCATGATTTCAATGATATCTTAGGTTTCCTGATTCATCTTGCTTTCTACAATTGTGTGTGTTTCCTGTGTCTGATCTGATTTAGGTGTTTTGTGGGTATACTACAGCCCCTAGCAACCTTGTCTCATTCCTACACCTAGTTGCAGAAAAGGATGTTTGTTTGCAGGTCATAGGTTGAGTCCCCTATTCAGACCCTCCTATGTAATACTTATGCAAGCCTATCTAGTGAGTTGTAACTTATTGGACCCGATTCCTTCATTGGTTTCATCCCTCTATACTGAGATCCAAACCCAAGTTTGGTGCATCACCTGGTAGGATAGATTTGCTTTCCGTCATTTCCCTTTTATGCACTCCTTCTATCCCTTTCCCTCAAAAGTTTTACTTTCCTGTTAGAGAAAATTCAGGTGACTATCCAAGAGGAACCAGCCTAGAATCTGGAGGTCTCATCTCGGTTAGCAAAAGGTCCCACAACCTTGAGATGATTCCCATGTTATACTGGATTATCAAGACTACGAGAGCTTGAGATCAGAGGCACAAATTCAGTGTATAGAAATAACCTGGTCAACTGTTAAATTAAAATACATTGTAGCATCCTCATGTTTTACTCAATTATTATGGATGAAATAGACCTTGAAGAATATAAGTGTAACTTTTGAAGAGCCAGTTTCAATTATGTGTGATAATAATAGTGCGTTAAATATTTCAAAGAATCTAATATAGTATTCTAGAACAAAGCATATATCTATTAGTGAACACTTCTTGAGAAAGAAGGTCTTCGAAGGTAAAGTGAAACTTGGATATGTGCCTACCAAGCATATAGAAAACACATTTACAAAACCTTTGTGCAAGGATACTTTTCATTATCTCAAGGTGAAGTTGGGTGTTCTACCCCTTCTTAGTGTTTACTAAATGCACCAATATGTACATATCGGTCTAATGAATTGCATCACAGGGAGTAGATTGAGTTACTAAGGGGGATTTGTTTCCACTTTTCATTATTTTCAAAGGGGGAGAAGAACAAGGAGAAGATTAGAGAAGATTAGAGAGCTTTGATGCTACTATCTTTTGAAAGTGAGTTGTTTATTTTGTTATTGATGAATGTTTCCATCAAGGAAAAAGTGGGAGATTGTTAGAATGTGAATTTGATGTTGTTCATTTTTTTTTATTAATGTTTTTCATTAATGTCAAAATATTCGATGCATAAAGGAGATTTGTTTATGTTTTGGCTAATTTTTTGTATCAGTTGATATGTATCGATATCTTGGCATATTAGTAAAGGTGTTCATCGAAGGATGTTCCTTAAACTTTTATTCTTGTCTAGGATGGTGGTGGTTCTTTTTCATGTACAACATATGGGGGATCAATTATTTTAGCTCAGTCCTATTTGGAGTGTATTTTTTATGTTTCAGTCCCAACATTTATCATGTAATGTGTTGATCATATTTGTTAGTACCAAATATCTTAGAAATGGTGTAGCCTGTTGATATGTATGAGGCATGTTGTATTGTATGAGGTGGCCCATGTTTAATTCCTTACCACGATGGGAATTTTTTGATGTGACCTATTTCAAATCAGTCTAGGATGACTTGGTTGATGGCATCAACTAGTATAAAAGAGTGATATTATTAGGTTTGTGTGTAACTTACTTGATTCTTTAATACAAAGTGAATGCAAATTTGACAAGAGAAGATTTGTGTTTTGATGATCATGTGTGTGGATGTAATCAGTAGAAGATTGATATATCATTCCTGTATGAAGTAGAGTATTGGTGATAGTAATATCTCTTGCGGATTAAATCTCATTTCTTATATTCTAGTAGTGAGCCTTTCTATTTTGGCAGTGAGCTTGTTTGTATTGGAAGTCATCCATATTCATATTCCAGGGTAGTTAGCCCAACTGAGAGTGAGTGAATTGAGAAAAACCCTTTACAAATATTAATTTAACCAGTGTCACCATAATCGATGTTTCATTTCAAGAGAATTAACTTCTCTATGGTTTTCGCTAGTTTGGTTTACACATAAAAAAAATTTATTTGTTATTGTGTTTCTATGTTTGCATGTTCATATCTGTTATATAATTGCTTACTAGTAGAGCATAAGTTAATATTGATATATCTCTTATTATCATTTTCATGATTGGTGAGTTTACTGACACAGTAAAAGTTTTTAAAAGTGTGTGTGAATAATTGATTCACCCTACCCCCTCAATTATTCAGCCTAAATTAAACATGACACAAGGAAGAGGCCAAGTGGGGCCAAACAATGGCACACCCTAATGGTCCAAGCCTTCTCAACACATGTGGAAGCAAACAAACACAATAGTGAGAGAGAGAGAATGCATAAGCTTTCATATTGTTAGGCCAATTTTCTGTCAATGCAAAATCTTGTGAAATTGGCTTGTTCCATGCAATGTGTTTGTCAAATGTTGTGCCTTGTGCTTTTTATTGTTGTCTCCTTGCTTTAGCCCAAGTCACATCTGCTAATTCGCCAAACCTAGAAAGATATTCAAATTCTAGGGTCTGCTGGAAATATTGTCAAAATTTGCCACAGTGTCAAAAACCCACAGTGTTTTCAAAATCCATGATGTTTTTGATCTTTGACTGATAACCTATGTTGTTTTTAACCTTTTGTCTTCCATCTTTGTGTGCTTATCTATTGACATGTCAAAAACTTTGTGTTTTTTCGATCCTCTTTCTCCAAAAAATTGTTTGTTTTCGACCTCGCACTAGTTCCCTATTTGCTGGCATTCCCTTAACTGTGCAAGTCCAATGTGGGTGGTGGAGCCTAGTCCTTCAAAGTTCCTTGTCACTAATTCTCCAAGTCTCTGGGTAGTTACATCTTATAGCCAGCGACTTGGTGACTGTTAGTCATGTGATCTCTGAAAGATTGGTAGTTATCTGCTAACATCTCATGAACTTGCAAACGGTTAGTCACGTAGTCACTGAGTGCTTGGCAGTTTGTCTCTTCTCATGCTTCTGAGATGGTTAAAGTTCAGATAGGATTGATGGTTGCCACAAGTTCGCATAGTGAAGATGCACGAGGTTTATTTTTCATGCTTTTGCAACAACTGTCCGATCCTCTAAAAGGTAAGGCTCATGTCCAATTGGTCCATGTGGTGGTGATTTGTCAAACTTGTCAGCGGGCCCAGTGTCAAAGATAAAAGATCTATGGTCGGCATGTGATCACATTGAATATTCTCACCCTATGTGATCATGTGCCCACCGTCCGATTGGGTGCCGATGGGTGTGTTCGTTGTGGGCCCGCTGTCAAAGGTGGTCATGTGGCAGCTTGTGATAGGCTGTCGCATGATCACATAGCCCAGTTTTTGGCTATGCAATCATGCGAATGCTTGCCACGTGTCCTTGGGGCCTATTGGCAGAAAGGGGTGTAGTCCTGGTGTGACATGTCTATGCAAGTGGAGGTTTCTTATTGGTTGATGTGGATGTGCTCAGAAGTGGGGCCGTTGTCAGAAAGGTCTATGATGAGGATGGATCCTACGGCCGGTGTAAGTTCTCATGGGATTTGTCAAAGCCATGAGATCTTATGCCAGCCATTCATTTCGAAGGCTTAAGGAAAGTGGGTCCCGGGTCAGTATGACTGGGCCTGAACTACAAATGAAATGGTGATGTGTGGCATCTGGCGGGCCCAAGTGCAGTCTAGTGTTTGGCGGAGTGGATAAAGAAGTTAATGGTGCCAACAAATTTAATGTGGTCGTGCATTCGTGGAAAGAAAAGAGGATTCGCTAGTTTTTCTGGCAGTTGTGCAAATGGTAGTCAGGAGGTTGCTAAGTGTTTAGCGAGGGCACAAAATTTTTAGCGAATTGGCGAGGGTCCTTTGTCGCCAATTCGCTGTCTAGTGGGGCCACTTTTAGAGGAAGATTTTAAAGCCGCGAAGGAGGTTTGATCAGACGGCTGTGTTTTAAAGCTGGTCTCAATTTAAATGTGGGCTGTTGTTTCTCTGCAGGTGCCATAGAAGTGGCCGTTCGTATTCAAATTCAAATTTTTTGAGGGTTTGCAATGACAAGGACTAGTTTTAAATGTTTTAGCGGCCTGATTGGATTTGTTTGGTGTTGCAGTGTGGTCCAGCGGCTATGTGGCTTAATTGTAGAAGTTGATTTGGTACCTAGTGAAGGACTTTCTTGGCTCGAGGTGTATTTGTAGTAAATTTTGTGACCATTTCCAGCAGGTTGGGTGGTTGAGACCCTAACCCTAGCTGTCTGAAGCTTGTTGCATCCGATCCTGAGGATCCCAAGGTAGCTAGCGGTATAAGTTGTAGATTTTTGGTTTTTACAGGGGTTACAAAATCTTGTTTCTTTTGGTCCCTGGTTTTTTACTGTAATACACTGATAGAAGTTTGATTTGGTTTCTTTTTCTCAGCTTTGTGTCATGCTAATTGTATGCTGATCCTGATTGTGTTAAGTAAAACATTCTTGAATCCCAATCTTGTATCTTATGTATGTCTTCTTACTTGTCTTTGAGCTCATATATGTTAATGTCACAAAGTGTGTTAATGTATGGTAAACAAAGAGTATTTTGAATTCATCTCTAAGTTTCTAACAAAGTTAGGATTAAAGCCTTTTAGGTGAATTCAGTGAGTTTGTAGCCAAGTGTAGAATTTGATGTCCTTGTGCTTGAGGGAAAGGGGTAATAGGCAAAGAACTTACTCTGGTTTCTATTGTGTTTGACTTAAGGTATTTAGTTGAAGTATATGGTTGGGTGACTCTTAGCCCTGGGATAAGGCACTAGTCCCTTCTCTTGAATTCATGGTTAACAACCACACAAACTTAAACATTCATTTGATAAACCTTTTATAGACTTGTATTGAGCATTGTGTGCATCATTTTGAGACTCCTTTGAAGAAGTGAGTCAAGGGTACACCCGCCTGAGCATTGAAGCTCAAAGAGTAGAAGGATCCTTTGATCCTTGTTAGTTGGCTCTCTTCCTTGTGGACTTTGGAGTGGTGATAGAGTCAGAGTTTTATTTAAATTATCCATCAAAGTGTAAATCTGGAAGTTGAAGATCAAAGGGAATAATCTACAACCAACACATGTTTTCATAAAATAGAATGATACATGCCTGGTTGTAAGACCTTCCCAATTAGCTAAGCTAGATATTACAATGAAATACAAAAGTCCTGAAACATGTGAGGATCTATCAAAATCTCTATTCTAACTCTCTTCTATCTTCTATCCAAACACTGCCTCCTAAACTACAACCAAACAACTACATTTATACAAGAGTCTATCAAATTGAGTCAGCCTTCAGATCCATAATCAATAGAAGGAATAGTTAGATCTAGGACCACACACTACCTAGTGATGGATTCCAACATTAAATCTGTGACCCAACATAAATGCACAAGTCAGCCACAACAGAAACTAAAACTAAACCCGTCGGTGAGAAAAGATAACCGAGAAACAGACAAGCAATGTTGAGCGCTAGTGAAACAACTGACCACCTAGGAGATAACCGACCACACTCGTTAACCAAAGGAAATCGAACAACTACTGACCAACTCGGTCAAAGCTAGAACTGAGAAACACAGACAAACTCCAAAATGTTTTTGGTGACATAGGATTGCCAAGGACCCGAGATGCTCCTGCATCAAACACCTGGGGTTATTTTGAAATGATTCTCTGAATCATTTCATAGGTCTAGTCTGAGCTGCATCCATGAACTATCTTCCATTGATCTATTCTTTCACTTTACCAGATATTTCATATACTATTTTCCTCTTGTACTCTTGCCAACTCTTTCCTTCAAAATCTATTCAATTTCTTCAGTCTACTTCTTAGGATATTCTATCGGTACTATCACTTCTTCATTAGGTTCATGATACTCATAAAAATTAGCAATATTGAAAATTGGTGATATGTCCATGTCATCAGGTAACTCAATTTCATATGCATCTCTACTATCAAATTTTCTTGGGATCTTGCAAGGTGCAAACTTCTTCATCTTCAACTTCCCATATGTTCCAACTGGAAATCAACCTTTCATCAAATGAACCATCACTTCATCACCAACATCAAAATTTTTATGTGTCCTTGATCTATCAGCTCTATCTTTGTATTTCTGATTATTGTCTTCCAACTTTAGCTTCACATCTTCATGCAATGTCTTCATGTACTCAACAAACTTTACTCCTTTAGCACTTCTCTTATTCTCATTAGCAATGTCTCTCAAATCAAATATTCCTCTTGGTTGTGTGCCATTCACAATCTCAAATGGTGTCTTTCTAGTACTCCTCTTCATTCAATTATTGTATGCAAACTCTGCTTGTGCCAACACAGAATCCAAATTACTCGGTGTGTCTCCGACTAAGCATCTCAAATGATTTCCCAAAATTTTATTCACAACTTCAGTCCATCCATCGGTTTGTGGGTGAAATGTAGAACTATATTTCAACTTAGTGCCAAATTTCTTCCAAAGGGTTTTCCAAAAGTAACCATCAAATTTACTATCTAGGTCAGAGATAATACTCCTCGGTAATCCATGCAATCTAACAATTTACTTAAAGAAAAGATCTGCTACATGTACTACATCTGATGTCTTTCTACATGGTATAAAATGTGCCATCTTTGAAAATATATCCACAACAACAAATATAGAATCATTATCTCTTATTGTCTTTGGTAAGCCAAGAACAAAGTCGATATTGATGTGAATCCAAGGTTTCTCAAGAACAGAAATCAGTCTATACAATCTAGTATTCTAACTTACCCCTTTTGCAACTTGACAAACTCCACAACTTTTCACAAATTTCTGAACATCTTTATACAACTATACGCAATAGTATTTCTCCTTAAGCAAATTCCATGTTTTATCAATACCAAAATTTCTAGCCAAACCACTACTATGTTTTTCCTTTATCAAATTAGTTCTCATTATTCCTCTTGATAAACACAACTGAATGCCTTTAAACAACATACCTTTGTCAATAAAATATTCATCCCATTTAGTATCTTGTTGATCTTGAACAGGTGCTCTACACTTTCTCCATGGCTCAGAAAAATCAGGGTCAAACTCATAAGAATCTCTCATCTCATCAAAACCAAGAACTTCAATTTTCATCTCAGTATCAAATAATGTCTCCATTTCTTCAATCCTTCAACAATAGCATAGAATTCTTGATCATACATAGAATATTTCCTTCTAGCATCATTCAAATTTTCACTAAAGAAAGAAATAGGTTTACCTTCTTTACTCAACACAACTCCAATTACACTTCCACTTGCATCACATTCACTTGAAATACTTTACTAAAATTGGGTAATGCCAAAATAGGTAATTCAACAACCTTCTAATTCAGTGTCTAAAAACTTTTATTAGCTCCATTTGTCCACTTGAATTCTCTTTTGTCTCCTCTCATAGTTTCAGTCATAGCATTACAAATTGAACTAAAATTCCTTATGAACTTCTGGTAAAAACTTACCAAACCATGAAATGATCTTACCTCACTAGTATTCACAAGTGTAGGCTGATTCAAAATAGATTAAAACCTTTTCAAGATCCATCTTCAAACCATTAGCTGAAATAACAAATCCCAAATACACAATCTCCTTTTTCATGAATGAATAATTTTTTAGATTTATTAGCAATTTTTCCTCTTTCAATCTCCGTAAAACTTGTCTAGCATGCAACAAATGTTCTTCTCTAGTCTTACTGAATATCATAATTTCATCAAGATATACAATCACAAACTTACCCAAGAATTTCTTCAAAACTTTATAAATCAGCCTCATAAAAGTACTCGATACATTAGTTAAACCAAAAGGCATAACCAACCACTCATACAAACCTTATTTTATCTTGAAAGAAGTCTTCCATTCATCACCTTCTCTGATTCTGATATGATGATACCCACTTTTCAAATCAATTTTGGTGAAATACTTTGCTCTAGTCAAACTATCCATTATGTCATCCATTCTCGATATAGGAAACCTATACTTCATTGTTATCTTATTGATTGCCTTAGAATTAGTACACATTCTCCATTCTCCATTCTTCTTAGGTGCCAATACAAAAAGTATTGCAGAAGGACTCAAACTTTCTCTAATCAAACCTTTCTATGGAGCAACTCTTGAATCTGTCAGTTCAATTCCTGGTTCTCGGTAGGTGTCAACTGATGAGGTGCCTTATTCAGTAAACTAGCTCAAGGGATTAGATCCATACAATAATCAATGCTTCTTTTCAATGGAAAACCATTAGGTACATTATCAGAAATGATATCACTATACTAGGTGAGTAACTTATCAATCTCCTCAGGGACATTATCCTTTGTTTTCCTACTTAGTTTGTTATGGATCATAGCAAAACATACATCATTCTTCTTCAAAGAGTTAACAAACTTTCTTCCCTCCATCAAACAAACTTTCACATATGTGCAAACATTACTAACAGGTTCTTCCATCAATGGTAACAAGATTTGTTTCTTTCCATCAGCCACAATAGTATACTTATGAAATCTCCCATCATATATAGCATGTCTATCATATTGCCAAGTTCTACCCAACAAAATGTGATAATAATCCATAGTCATGATATCACATAACTCCTTATCATAGTACTTTCCAATCTTCAAATTCACATAGCATTGTTCACTTTCCAGGAGTGTATGCTCATCTTTGATCCATGAAATTTGACAGGGCTTCAGATGTACCAACCTTTCCAACTAAAATTTTGTGACCATCTCCTTAGATGCCAGATTCTATGAGCTACCACTATCAACGATTACCTTCCAAACTTTATCATAAACTCTACATCTAGTCTTGAACAAAATTTTCCTTACTGGATCTTCCTTCTTACTTTCATTCCATAGTGCTCTCCTTACCATCAAGTTATTTTATTTCTTAGGTTCATTTAGTGACTCTTCTTGCACCAAAGCATTTCTATTGCTACCAGCCTTCTTAATACCATGTGTACATTTGAAAGATCTATGTCCTTCTCCACAATTGTAACAAGTTCCTTAGAAACTTCCTCTGCCATAACCACCTCGGTAGTTACTACCTCTATCTCTAGATGAACTTTTACCTTTCCACTTAGTCTTGCCTTTGTCTAGATTTATCTTTTCTAGTTCAGATCTACCATTTTCACCATTAGATCTACCTCTTCCTCTAGGGAATCTACCACCTCTACCTCTCTACCTTTCTTCATGTCTTTTGTTCAATTTCTCCTTAGCCTTCAATGCAAATTGATAAGCCTCTTTAATGTTCTCCAACTTGACCATACTAATTTCCTCTAGGATGGAAACTCTCAAACTATTCAGGTATCTACCAATTCTTTTCACATCATCTTCATCATGTCTAGATGTGATATCTAATCTATAAAATTCTTCAGTATACTCTTTTACTGAGCTAGCTTTCTACCTTGAACTTTGCATTCGCTGAACTAGGTTAATGTGATAATCACAAGGTAAGAACTTTCCTTTTAATTTTCTCACCATTTAATTCCATACCTTGGATTTTTCCTTTCCTTTCCTCTTCCTATCCAGCTACAGATGTTCCCACCATAAGGATGCATGACTTTTCAACTTTGTGCTTGCAATCTTCACCTTCTTGTCTTCATGAATGTTTTCATACTAAAAATATTTTTCTATCTCGGTGATCTTGTCCACCAATTCATCAGAATCTAGCTTTCTACAATACTCAGGAGGATTGAAATGTGGTTTAGACTTTAGACTTGTCAAGGCCTTCAAAAATCTTTCTTCCCCTTGATCGATAACAGGTGCAGGTTCTACATTCACCTATTCTTCATCATCTTCATCATCACTAACATCTTCAAGATGTCCGCCTCTTCTCTGGGCTATTTCAACAACTTCTTTTATGCACCCTAAAATGGTCACCTAGACTTTGGGCCCCCATTCAGTAATTTGTCAAATCCCTGAATCAATATTTTCAAAAATCAACATTTTTCAATTATATCAATTTCCTTGATCAAGTCCTATTTTATCATTTTCGATTATTTGCCTTGGGCTAACCATTTTATCCTAAGTCTTTATTTATTCAAAATGAATATTTCCTCCCCTTTTAGTAAATAAAAAGCCCCCACTTTTCATCTTATCCTAAGTTGCACAAATAAAGCATTATTCTTATTTTATAAAAAGGGAAAAAGTACTTTTTATCTCATATGGACACAAAAGTCAACTCTTATTTTCTCATTGGAGGATATTTGTGCACATGGATTGCTCCTCTTTGATGCTCCATCATTGATTAAATCTTTTTCCTCTTAATCTCCATGGTCCATTTCTTTCTCACTTTCTATAAAAGAAAAACCCTCTTCCTCATTTGCATATGCATTTATTAATAGTAATGTTATGCTGCATAGGTTTTCTAGGTCACTTTGGAGCTTTTGAAGATTTGGAGCATTCTTCGCTTTTGCATCTACATTCCATTCCTAGCTTCATTTCTTGCATCTTAGTTTCATTATCATAGCATTCATAGCTTAGTTTCCTTTATCCTTTAGATTACTTCATCTAGCTTAACTAGGAAGGCTTTGTAACACTTGCTATTTCCATAGTTTAGCTTGTACTTTCATTTTATAGCCTAGTTTGCACTTTCATTTTCATAGACTAGCTTGCATCTTCATTCTTAGCTTGCTTGCATTGCATTTCATTTGATTCTTGGGGATATTGGCACTCTTTCCCTTGTCTTCACTTGAATCTCTCATTGTGTGGTGACTAGCAAGGTCATAAGTTGATTAGCTCTAGCTGAGAGCAATTTTACAATCTTGCAACTCCATACTAGAGAGCTCTAGGTCTCTACTGAAGGTTTTCCCTTTCATGGATTTCCTTTGATGTAATGACTTAGAGAAGTGCACTACTTTTGTGTGTACACTTCTAACCTAGGAACAATCTACCTTAGCATATCTGCCAATCCTAGTGCATCTCACCTCCCATGAACCATCTTGACAACCCTCTACAATTGCAGGTCAGATTGCAATCTGATACCCCACAACAATCAACTAGGGCTTCAAGAGGAACGTAAAAACCTAGATTTTCAGACCTAGATCAAGATCTCACCTCGCTTTGATACCACCTGATGCAAGGCAAAGGCCAAGAGGGGCCAAATAATGGCACACCCTAATGGTCCAAGCCTGTTCAAACACATGCATAAGCAAACAAAAACATAATGAGAGAGAGAATATAGAAGCTTTCATATGTTTTCATAAAATAGAATTATACATGCTAGGCTATAAGGCCTTCCTGGTTAGGGCTATATATTAAAATAAAATATAGAAGTCCTCAAACATGTGAGGATCTGTCAAAATCTCTATTATTACTCTCTTCTATCTTATATCCAAAAACTACCTCCTAAAATACAACCAAACAACTACATTTATACACGAGGTCTATTGACTGAGCCAGCCTTTAGATCCACAATCAATAGAAGGAACAGTTAGATCTGGGACCACACGCTTGCAAATGATGGATTCAACATTAAATCTATGACCCAAAATAAATGCACAAGTTGACCACAACAGAAACTAAAACTAAACCCGTCGGTGAGCAAAGATAACCGAGCAATGGACAAGCAACGTCAAGTGTTAGTGAAACAATCGATCGCCCAAGAGATAACCAACCACACTCGTTAACCAAAGGAAACTGACCAACTTGGTCAAAGTAAGAACCGAGAAACACATACAAACTCTAAAATGTTTTTGGTGACATAGGATTGACAAGGACCCAAGATTCTCCTACATCAAAATAAATATTTAGTAACACAAGGTGATAACACTTTTTGGTATATGTATGAATAATAAATTTGAAGGTTGATGGAAAATAAATTGTATTATTACTAGTAGTTATTTTTTTGTATCTTTTTAAGAAGGGATTGAGATTCTTTGTTTTTGGTACTCACATTGGCAAGAAGTTTATTTATGGTTGTAGTGATTTGAGAGAACTACTTATAATGAAAGAAACTGAATAGGTGTTTCCTAGGATGAATGAGAAAACTAAGAACTTCACTCATGTTTTCTCTCAACATTACAATGTAGATAATACAATAGGCTTAAGGAGGCTCAAGCATTGAGTGGATGAAATGATCTTCCACATTTAGTGGAAGATAACCATGTGAATAGAAACAAAGAGATAAGATCTAGAATGGGAATGGAAAGAACGATGAATTTCTATGTATGCGGGTAGACAACAGACCAAGGATCCAATATTGAGACCATATTTGACAAGTCAACACAATGACTAACTCATGATCTAATTTTTGGTCTGAATGGGTAGGTTAGGGGTGACTAGGAGGTTTAAGGGTGACCAAGAGGTTATATGTGATTCTAATCATCTTTGAACATACAACTTGTGATCTAAATTATTCCAAACTGTAGCTCTTAGTTGGAACTTTGTGTAGCCTCTTCCACAAATACACCACTTTCCAATTACACATATAAAAATGAAAAAACATGCTTGGAGAAGGGAGATCCTAAGTTAAACAACCTTTGAAGATATTCCTTGAAATTGAAATACAAATGCTTGAAAAGGAAGCACATATCTATATAGTAGAGGCATGATACAATTCGTATACCTTCATAAACCTTTATGGTGATTAATTACTCATGAATATGCTTAAAATTGTACTTGATGTTTTCTTGACCTAGGATCTATGATAGGAAGAGCATTTATGGAATTACACATGCTTAGATCTACACATGTTATTCTCTGTCTCCATGTTTTTTGCTGATACTTTAATGAATTTGAACTTGATTATTTAATTTACCTCAATGGAATTAATTTTCCTTGCTTGAAATCTTTTGATACCTTATAAATATTCATGTTGATTTTGAGTTACAAAAATGAGGGAGACAAATTTTCTTTTATACCTCACCTAGCATTTTTGATGCTCAAATTGAAGGACAAGATTTCATTTCAAGAATCCTACTAAAATTAAAAGACCATTACATTATTCAAATTTGGGCTATTTTTTTAAGGTATGGTCATCTATGCCTAGGCCATAGAAAAGTGGACTCTCCCCATACCAACCTAGTCTCCCTATCATGGCCAATTCAATCCTAGATTTTGGTTGGGGGTAAAATTTGAAATGGGGGTTCTAAAATATGTGTGAAATCAAGGCTAATCAAGGATAATGGGTATGGAAGCCTTGAACACTAAAATGGGGCCTAGCTAAGGACCAAAATTGTGTAGCAAGAGTATGAACCTACTTCATACTTATGTTAAAGTAGATCAAAGTATAAGAAAGTTCTCTTATAAAATTACTAGAGAAAAAGAGAAAACCAATTCCCAAACTAACTTTGGTCCTCATTAGTGTAAAACCAAGACAAAAGAAAAATTCATGTCAAGAGATATAGAAAAGAAAAGATATGACCATACTACCCTAGTAAATTTAAACTTACTATGCGTTGGAGAGAGAAAGATTGCAATAGATGAATTTTATACTCAAGAAAGTTGTGTTATGCTAATCAACCCATTCCAATGATAACCAAGAACAACATTTTATACAAAAAGGACCTTCTAAAAATAATCAATGCAATTAAATTGTCCTAAGGAAAGTATTGTCTACAAAGGAATCCACTATAAGGAGATTACAAAGAAAATAATTAGAGTTTGCTATGTAACCTTAAAAAAAGTATAAAGGAAATTTTATTTTTAGTGTGTGTCTAATGTGTATCAAGGACTGGAGTATATGACCCATTTTAAAGAAATTGTTGTTCCTTACCATGACCAATGTCCTTTAAGGTAGCATGCATGCATCCAAAAGATAAGATCATTTCCACTATGATATGCCCCTAAACAAGGATATATCAAGCGAATTCACAAAAAAATAGTGCACATAGAGATCTATCATTCTGGGGTTAGTTAGTAGAACCATGCGAACAAGCAAGAAGAGCATATTAGATAAAAATTTTTAAAAAGTATTTTTTGGGTCAATATTGTGTTTATCAAGAAGAAGAAGGAGAAGAAGAAGAAGAAGAAAAAGAAGGAGGAGGAGGAGGAGGAGGAGGAGGAGGAGGAGGAGAAGGAAAAGGAGAAGGAGAAGGAGAAGGAGAAGAAGGAGAAGGAGAAGGAGAAGGAGAACAAGAAGGAGAAGAAGGAGAAGAAGCAGGAGGAGAAGGGAGGAGAAGAACGAGGAAGAAGAGGAGAAGGAGAAGAAGAAGGAGAAGAAGGAGAAGAAGAAGAAGATAAGAAAAGAAGAAGAAGAAAGAAGAAGAGGAAGAGGAAGAGGAAGAGGAAGAGGAAGAGGAAGAGGAAGAGGAAGAAGATGAAGAGGAAAGGAGGAAGAAAGTGTTGGTTGAGTACATGGTGACAAAGAAGAGGAAGAGGAGGAAGAAGAAGAAGAAGACGAAGACGAAGAAGAGGAAGAAGAAGAAGAAGAAAGAAGAGAAGAAAGAGAAGAAGAAGAAGAAAAGAGAAGAAGAAGAAGAAGAAGAAAAGAGAGAGAGAGGAGAGGAAGGAGAGGAGGGAGGAGGAGGGAGGAGGAGGAGAGGAGAGGAGGAGGAAGAAGATGAGGGGAGAGGAGACGAAGAGGAAGAGGAAGAGGAAGAAGAAGAGATGAA